>RXPK01004285.1:0-104814 GCA_004143645.1 Protaetia brevitarsis
GCACACCATGACCCAGAATATCGGCAATTCAGATTCGAGATGAGAATCTGCGGAATGGATTTAGGGGATGATTATTTTTTTTCTTCTATGTTTGCGCGTGGATAATGTACAGCTTGCGGCAAATTTAAAAGTATTGAAAGGAAATCACAACTACAGTGAGTGCAGTTCGTCAGCGAGTTATAGTGATGTAATAAACTATTCTGTACTAGCAGCTACAACCTGCTTCTTTACTTTTTGTATTTAGGTTCCCTTAAATAAAGATATACGTTAAACATATAAGTGTTTCTACCACTTCGTTACCTCTAATTCACTTATATTGAATAATATTTATATTGCGGACGACTCTATTAGTTTCAGTACAAGTGCTGATACTGTAATGAATGTGATCTCGATACTATTTAAATGTAATCTATGTACTTACAGGAACACCGCGGGTGTCCCCTCCGATTCGATGGAAACTTAACAGATCGAAAGAGTTACCTTAAAATAAGGGACACGATTTTTTTTATCGGCGTATCCGCACGATTTGGGGTACAGCTCCTCCAAAGTTTGACGATTTCAATTTTTGCAAATATTTCCTAAATATAACAGATATTAATTTTTTTCTTAACATAATTTGCAGCATATTGCATGGCCTTAAGGTGCGCGTCGTATTCGCAAAAAGTAATAACGGGGACACGTACCCCGTGGCCCCCATTTTTTAATCTTTTCTTTTCTGTTCATCAAAGAAGTCGATTTTCCATAGAATACGATATGTATACAAAGTTTAGAAAATGTTTAATTGTAAAATAGGGAAAATTATAATAAAGCTTCAAAATTAATAAACTTGTCTATTGATATAAATCAATGAACTATAGCAGAACTTAAGCTTTTATCCTAACATAATTTCCAGCATAATACATGTTTCATGTAGATATCTTCATAAAAAGCTAATAACGGGGGACGGGGTACGCCATACCCGCGCATTTTTTTAATAATAAGTTTATTCATCTATCATCAAAAAAAGATCGCTTTTACTTAGAAAACGGGATGTATAATAAATTTAGAAAATTAATAATAGTAATTAATAACTCAAAAATAATATGTACGTGTCTATTGTGATGAATTTGATATGCACTTATCTAGGCATACGTGAGTTTAATTAATTATTCAGTCACTTCAGATATAATTGGTAATTTGCATTATAATTTAACGCGACAAGTGATATGATATGTGTATATTTCTTCTTCGGTATCCTGGTAAGCTCACTTCAATCATTTCAAAACTCTGACTAACAGATGTTTTTCTCTCGAATACCGGGCCAAAGGTATCTTTTGATTGATTCTTGGAGTGGGCATTGTGTTGCCGAATTTCAGCAATTAATGCCAAAAGACAAAACTTTGAACATTTTAAATATACCAAAAAAAAAAACGACAGCGATGGTACAACCTATAGATGTATATGGTTTTAGACTGTGGAAAAATTTTGTTAGAACTTTTTCGGATATAGTGATTCTTATGAATTACGACATAGATTTACATCAGAGAAATAATATTATAAGTTGCAATCCCTAACCCATAATCAGTTTTCTTCCCCAAGATTTTTCGACGTATTCAAGTACTCGTGGTATAGAGTGGATACGTTGAGGAAAGACCTGGGCCCTTTAAAAATCCTGTAGAGTTTTGTTTTAACAAAGATGCGCAGTCTACACCCTTGTGTTGTGTTGCAATAAACCAGCTATTGTGTGGTGTTCATGGTGCAAACAAAATCTGTGTTTAAACACTTTTACACAGACTATCACTACTGTAATACTTACATAGCTTAGTTACTGTATGTATATTAATCTTGTTCGCTATTGCAATACATATATACCAATAATCGCATTACAGTATGTCATGTATTTAAACATTTATAAGCATATAATGTTTTCTAATTCTGTTCTATTGTTTCCGAAATGTTATAATCGTTACAAAGACATTAGTTATATTTATGCTCCATTGAATACTTACATTGTACACCTACATTGCACGAAAAACTTGAAATAAATTAAAAAATATACATGTATGTATTATTTAATCCTTCGTCCTGTGTAGCAAATTTGTTCATATATACGCACTAAAGGATTATGGTTATTCTAAGAATGAATAACATTTATTAGGAAATATATAAAACGCAGTCACTAACTGCAGTTGATAAAACGATTTATATTGCTACCACGATAAAAGTTTTTGTATAGTTATAGTATAAGTTAGTAGGCATAGAAAGGTTTGACCATAGCTTGTCGAGTAGATACAATTCTAAATTAAGAAATATTTAAGTAAGGAGAGCAGCGGAGTAACGATAACAAATAATTGTTGTTAATGTACTATATTATTATTATTATTACAATTATTTTTATTATTAATCCTCTAAATTTATTACCATTGTTTTCTATGTAAAAGCGATCTTTTTTTGATGAATAATGAATAAACTTATTATTAAAAAATGCGGGGTATGGGGTACCCCGTCCCCCGTTATTAGCTTTTTATGAAGATATCTACCTTGAGACCATGTATTATGCTGGAAATTATGTTAAGGATAAAAACTTATTCTGTTATAGTTCATTTGACTTATATATCAATAGACAAATTTATTAATTTTGAGGCTTTATTATTATTTTTCTATTTTTACAATTATTAATTTTCTAAACTTGTTATACATCATCGTATTCTATGTAAAATCGGCCTTCTTTTGATGAATAAGAAAAAGAAAAAATGTAAAAAAATGGGGGGTACTGGGTACCCCGTCCCCCGTTATTAACTTTTTGCGAATACGGACGACGCCACCCTTAGGGCCATGCAATATGCTACAAATTATGTTAAGAAGAAAATTGAATATCTGTTATAATTTAGGAAATATTTGCAAAAATTGAAAAATCGTCCAAACTTTGGAGGGGGCTGTACCCCAAAATCGTGCGGATACGCCGATAAAAAAAAATACGTGTCTCTTATTTTAAGGTACTCTTTCGATCTGTTAAGTTTCATCGAAATCGGAGGGGGACACCCGCCGGTGTTAATTAAATAAATAATAATTTGTTGCCTATCAGTAACAAGGCCCAGAAATGCTTCACAGGTTTCAGTGAATAATTTTAAAATATATGTATAGATCTTTATGTACCATACAGTATAAATAAGTAATATTTGTTTTTCATTTTACAAAGAAAGTATTAAATATGTATTATTGCCTTTTGTACAATTTGACATACTTCCTTGCCGTCACACGCGTAGGATATCATTTTATTATCCACAGGAATACGCATATTCATAAGTGCTTGTGATACATGCGTAAAATATAATGCTGAATTTCCATTTAAAAAAAACTTACGGTTAGCATGTGAATTTTTATAGCAGTTCTAGTAAGTATGTAAGTATTAGGTATTAAATTTCACTTGAACTATTACTAAACACTTTTAAAACGACGCTAACTTGACAGTTCTCAAAAAATATTTGACAGATTAAGCCTACTATCTATCATGTCACTCACAGGTATCTCTTTATTACACTATGTAACACGTTTTTTGTCCTTGAGTAGTAAGCGTTATTTCCAATTTATTTATGCTTCAAAACAATAGAAAAATACTTTTATTCCCCTCTAATTTTGCTTTTGTGACTAGGACAACGAAAATTTGAAATAGACCCACATATGTATATTGTATGTCCACTTAAGTATAAGACAAATGGGAAAAATTTTTATTGTTGAATTTATAAAAAAAAAATTATGTAAAATAAAAGTTGGTGCTTCTTTAAAACATATTTTATATTCAAACTTAGTTAAAATGCGTGGTTTTGCTATAAATTAAGAAAAAAGTTAATTGTCTTGAGAATAAAACACGCTTATTTTTAAAGATACCAAAAAGGTCCATTAGTGAAAAGTACTTCAGCTCCCTAAATGTGCCAAAATACAAATTTTCAAAGTATAAATCAAAGAGATGGAATTCTACAAAATTACACAATATGAGCCAAACATTGAAAAAATACTTTTTTAATTTTTTTTTGTAAAAATGTGTTTTTTCGATTTTTACTTGAAAGTTGGTATTTTGGCATATTTAGGAATTTGAAGTACTTTTTTTCTAATGGAACTTCGTCATATCTTTAAAAATAAGGGCGATTTATTCTCAAGACAATTTCTTTTTTTTTCTTAATTATAGCAAAATTACGAATGTTAATTTTAAACCCCAAATATACTTCTAAAGAAGCACTGCCTTTTTATTTTATTTAATTTTTTTTTATAGATTCAATAATATTTTTTTTTGCCCCCATTAATCTCATGTTTAAGTGGACAAAGTGTATATCTTCAATATTTTCTCCTTACGGGTGAGCTTTTTAGGAAAGTCATCGCAGTCGAGAATCTTCTTAATTTGAGGACCTACGAAGACACCAGCTTCGACCTTCGCCTCAGATAGCTTGGGAAATAATTTTTCGAGGTGTTTCATGGCTGCTGACTCCGTACCTAGAGCTTTCGCAAATTGTTTTATAAGCCCCAACTTTATGTGCAGTGGTGGCATCAGCACCTTTAGAGGGTCTACCAGTGGCTGTGATTTGATATTGTTTTTCCCTATAGAAAACTCTGTCCTCTGTGGCCAGTCGCGCTTGTTGTAGTGTGCATTGGTGTCCCTGCTGTCCCAAAGACAAAGATAACATAGGAATTTGGTGAAACCTCCTTGCAGATCCATGAGGAATGACACCATTTTGAAGTCGCCGATGACCTCCCAGCCATACTTATCATACTTCGAAACTTTCAGCAAGGTCTTGATGTTAAAACAATCCTCTTTGAGGTGCACTGAATGACCCAGGAGAAGAGATGGAAAGTTATTACCATTATGCAGCAGTACTGCTCTGAGGCTTCTTAAAGAGCTGTCAATGAAGAGACGCCACTCATTTGGATTATAGGCGATTCCCAATTGCCTCAAATAGCCCAGTCACTTCATGGCAAAAGCAGAGCCCATCTAGATAGGTGAGAAAGCTGAAAAAAGTTTGGTGACGCTTTCTCTGATCTACGACTGTTCCACAGTTTCATCCAGCGAGTTCCACTGCTTCAGCCTAGAGGTCAAAATCTCAGCATTGGACTTGGAGAGTCCAAGATCTCTTAACTAAGTCGTTCTACATTGATCATGTCATCTGATTCAACAATATTTTCTTCACATTCCGACTCGCTGTTGCTGATTGAAGACGTCTGATCTATCTTAGGAGGAGTAGGTAATGGAAGCTGAGGGCTGTCTAATACTGGGGCTATGGATAAAGGAAGATCCGGATACATTACAGCAGGTGCTTTTTTGCCAGTACGGCGTTTGGAAGGGTCCACAATGCAAAAGTAGCAGTTGCTTGAGTGGTTAGTGGGTTCCCGCCAAATGCTTGGAATTTCAAATTTCATGGATCTCTTTTCTCCTCTATACCATCCTCTTGTATTAATAAACTGACCACAAACATAGCAAAACGCGTCTGCTTCATGTTTACAACCTCTTGAAGCTATCATCTAATTAGAAAATAGGTATAGTGAAATGAGAAGTACATATGCACACCGTTTTGAGCGCTGAAATCGTGGGACGAGTCTATTATATCAACTTTAGGGGTGTACACGTTTTGAATGGAAGGACGTTGGAACATTGGATCTGTCAAAATTTAAAATAGCGCCTGAACAATATAGCAATAAATTATCAAAGCAGGTTGAGTGGTTGAGACATTTTCGTTGTGATATTTTTGTTTTATTTTCCAAAAAAAAAAAAAATCCAAAGCCGAAAATGCAGATACTTGTCACTTTGACAGACAAATTTACTGTCATTCCTATCGTAAATGAATTCACTTCCGTCACTGATGTCTTTAGTCCCCGTATTCTACGTCGTACGACATAAATATGTACTTCTCATTTTGGGTTTGCTTGTAAATTTTAAAATATCATTGGCTTGGTCACAAAAGCAAAGTTTGTGGGAAATAATCGACTGTTTTTATACTTTTCTGGCATAAGAAAATAGGAAATGACAGTTACAACCCAAAGACAAAAAAATTAATAGAAATTGTTACATAGTGTTATTCTTAGACATTTAGTTTGGACATTGGACTGGCTGGGAAAAAAATAGTATTCAAACCACGTGAGGAAAGTGCTATTGCAGGTCTTGCGGCCTGCAATAGAGCTCTTTCCTCCCTTGTTGGTTTGAAATATATTTCCTATCTCTTACAGTTACGGAATTAGCCTATTCTGCCAAGCAAATTGGACCACTCTGTACAAAGAAAATTCTCAGTCAGTGTCACACATTCGCCGTATTACAGCCTATCACAGCTCAATTCTAAATATACACATCGATAACCACTAAATACCGTGCTAATCTTTCCGAAAACAGAGGCTTAACTAACTTACGCAGTTCTTAACATTTTCCATTGAATATCAATACGACACACCTGAAAGATATTACTAAAATCAAATAATTCCCTCTAAAAACGGTTTAAGAAAAAGTGCTGATCACGTTTTATCATCACTCGTACACGAGTTACGCATGTATGCATATTTACAAAGACCTGACTCAATCGATAATCTGCGATGAGGATAGCCGTACAATTATAAGATAAGATAAGCCCATTTTTTTTTGTAAGCGTAAAAAATATAAGTCTAGGCGAGAGGATCCATTTAAACATTAATATAATAGCCAAAACATTAATTTCAGTTATGTTCATTTGGTTCCGGCTAGTCGCAGCGGAATTGCGAAATTCCTTGCGGCTAAAAGAACATGTTGCGACCGATTATCGTGTTCCTCGTGGTGTTAAAATGTGTCGCCGGAGCCAACATCCTGTTCTTGAGTCTGCTACCAGCGATGCAGCATCACGTTTGGAACGAGGCAGTCGTGCAAGCTTTATTGTCGAACGGGCACAATATAACGCTGTTGAGTCATGTGAAGACGAACTTGAATTTGGCGAATTATACCGTGTTGGAGATCGAAGGTAAGTCACCGTCAGAAATGGGGTCAGAACTGTACTGTTTGATGTAAACAAAAGCGTATCGATGAACTTAGGTGATAAAATGCAATTTTGATCGGTATCTACAAGTGCCTATGACTTAGCGCAATAAAGGTCTTTCTTATTCTAAAATGTATTTTATTCACATACAGTGAGAAAAAAATTCTGTCATTAATAAATATGGATTACTTAATCCATACAAATTATTCTTTTAAATAGTAGCAAAGAAATACTTATTAGGTCATAAGAAAAGAATTATTTGAAACAAATAGTGATTAAGCTAGGCTATTTCTTTCTTATGAAAAGGTATAGACTTTGACTTGAATATAATCGATGTCAATGGCAAAGTAAAATTTCTTTGTTTGGAATAGTAGAGAATATTTGGTTGAATAACTCTGCAATTGATATTTAAATAAATATTTATTTGATTGTAAAAAACGGAATTATTTGAAATTAATGAAGGATACTTTTAGTTTAATAATTTGTTTATTGGACCAAACTAAATTATTTCATTAAGTATATTATATAAAGACTCCAGCTCGCCCTCATAGATTTTCCGTAAATATGAAATTACAAGTGTTTACAAATTGACCAAAAGAACAGTCAAAACCATTGCACGCCAGTTGCCCGTTGCCCCTTCAAGGTGTATTCACACTATCGAACAGTCAAGTCATGGACCAGTCACGGTCCAGTCAATTTTCAATAAATTTACACTAGCGATCTACTGGCAGTCAGTTTGGTGTTTGCAATTGTATAAAAATGTTCTCCACTATAACTTTAATCAAAATTGCGCATATTTTGAATGAAGAAGAGAAAGAAAATAGGAAGGTCCGGAACGGAAAACGTTTCTGGGTTCAACAAATATTAAAACGCATGTTTCTGCGTTTTAATAGAAGGAGAATATGTCATATTATACAATCAACTCTTAGACGACGAAAGTAAATATTTTAAATATTTCATCAGTCATAGAATTTTCGAGCAATTAATGATGGTATTAAAATGGAAAATACAACATTTCGAAGTAAATTTCCTCTGCCGCTTCACTTTAGCCATAATTTTTAGCGTCAATTGACACGTGTAGGCATTCGTAGGAAATCACAAACGTGTCGGTCTAATATTCTTTCACACGTGTGAATATACTGCCGTGAAATGCATATGTTTAGTATAAAAGAAATTTTGCTTTAACCGTGACTGGCCTGTGACTTGATTGCTCGTTGATCCATAGTGTAAATAGACCTTCACATGGGAGATTGATTAACGAAAATCAAGGGCCACTGGTATGCAAAAGGGAAACCGTTTTGATAACAGTTTCCAAGAAATATACTTCTGACCGATAATAGATAAATATTTGATAGCTATCTCTGCCCTGTAGAAAACTTATATCGAATATAGAGAGTTAGTGTAGTGAAATAGGAAAACTGCCATCTTTACGGCAATTTTTGTACTCATAGAATATATTTAACGTATTTGCTATACTATAGATCAGAAAATTTTTGCTATTATATGTTTAGAACATCATGACGTGATGAATTATAATATAATTTTGACGTAAATTTACTACTACTTTGTCTGTAATTGTACTGATTTGTATATGTAATAAATAGTTTGTTTAAGAAAATCATATATCAAATAATTTTTTTTTCTCTTAAGCTAATTTATTTGAATAAAAAATATTATTTTAAAGAAATAATTTGGTCACTTCAAAGAAAGCATTAACATCAATTTTAAGTTCCTATATCTAATTCAAATAAACTTTCTTTGTGTCAAATATTTTTATTCGTAGATATGTATTTTTTTTTTTTTTTGTGGAAAGGAATCTTTTTTCTCAGTGTGCGTGCATGTTATTCCAAACGATGCCGAAGACAAAAAATAACAGAAATAAGTTCTACTTTCTGATTGGTCACTTCGAGGTCAAGAATTATACGTAGAATGCATGTGGTGGTAAATTACCTTAAGAGCCGAATCAAAAGCGATCACAGCCGATAATTTAAATAATACAATTACCGCATAAAATTGAAATCACTTTGCCTGTAACTATACTGCCTTTGTATAAAAGAAATAGTTTCTCTGGGCAATTTATTTGAATTTATATTTGACATCATATATCCAAGCAACTATATATTTCTTTGGCATCAAAATATTTTTTTTTTGATAAAAGATATGCCTTTAAAGAAATAATTTTGTCGTTTCAAAGAAAGCAGTAACATCCGCCTTAAGTTATTGTATTTAATTCAAATACTTACTAATTTATTACTGTGAAATAAATGTTGACGTATTTCTTTGCGGGAAATAATCTTTTTCCTCAGTGTAAGGTAATTTTTAATCCGACGTTTTGGCAGTTCGTCTACTCCTAAGTAGCACATTTACTTGTAATTACCGCTGCTATAGACACAACTATTTTATTGTAACCAATGTTACGTAATTTTTACTACAATTACGAATATATGTGCTTAGATGACATATCTGTAGTTGCACTTTCTTCATGGCTACCAAATTACTTTAAGGTTTATTACTTTATGGTGCTAATAAAATAGTAATTGTTACGTCATTCCTACTTGTTGAATCACTCTAAAGTTAATTCGTGCACGTAGTTACAGATTAAAAGCCGGCGTTACGTAATTATGACCCGCTAGTAATATATTCGGTAGAATTGAGGTGAGCAACACGTAGATATTATCTATCAAAGTTATAGACATTTTTTGTGTTACAATTACGTACTCATTACTTCCTAGGGCTACTATATGTACCTTTAACCAAAAAGTTACATTTGACTACCACCTTAAAGTAACCATTCCAAATATGCACAACTTTATAGGAAATTTAACTATAAAGTAGTAGAGTTTAAGATGCAATATAAGCGTAGTGGGTACTAGGGTTTAAAGCTAGCTTATTGAGCCTTCGATACACTTCGCATACATCATCGAGGCTCGTTGAGATCTCGGTGACGTATAACAGGTACGATTTCCCGAGATCTGTATTGAAACCTCGTCCACCGTGCTGAGCAAAACTATTAACCATTCTTTCTAATAATAATGTTAAAACACAATATGCGAGTTTTTATTATGCATATATATTTTATCTCTGGTTTATCAACATTATGAGACAAATATGAAAACTTATAAAAAAAATTTATCACCTCTTTAAATTAAAAAATTACATTTTCCTATTGTTCCTTGCAACGACGTGATCTTATTTTCTATTACTGCATCTTGTAAACGGAAGTAATAGGTCCCTCTCTCGTCCGTTACACTCTAGTGGGTACCTAAATATTTTTACATACTTTAATATAAAGTTGATCTCTATCTCTATAAGTCGTCTTAAGAAAGAAATTTGGATTGAATTTGAACATGTTGCATTAATATTGTATCGTCGATATATATGTCAATCACTAGTTAATGTAACTTTGACGTTATAAAGAAGCTAAAAGTTACACACGGAACTTGAAAGTGAATTTAATTACTTTCAAGTTCCATTATATTACTTCAAAGTGAATTTAGATTAAAGTTACGTTATAGTAATATATACAGCTTGAAAGTAAATTTAATAGGAGATGGTCACGTAATATTTATGATAAAGGATAGTGTTGGGTATGAATAATTAAATTCCACTTATATTCTGTCTTTAATGTGATGTATGTTACATATGTTAGATAAACGTGATTTACATGACGGTTAGAAGTTGACTCTCCCAGTTTTGGCGGTAAGAAGATGACTCTACGTGAGTATGCAACCAAACGTGCATTAGTGAATTGAGGAATAACTACAAACAGATAGTATTAACTACTACCATCTAGTAAATATCACTTCAGAGTTACACAGTTCCAGTATATAATATATATTACTTTGTATAATATTTGTTCCCCATTTTGGTAGTAATTTCGGATATATCACGTAATTAAACGTAACAGCTACTAATAATCTTTACTTTGTGGAAATCTTTAAGGTAACAAATACGTAATGGCGACTAAATGTGCTACTTGGGTATGCATCAGAAAATAGTAGACTCCCTTGGCTACAATCCAGAGGTATGATAGTCCTTCAAATAAAAACAAAAACAATCATAATTTGGAATTAAATTGTTACAAATCTATTTGAGGAAGAAGTAAACATTATTTCGTGCAATTATTTCTAGTGCAGGGTATCATTAATATTTTTCTCATTTGAGAGCAATTACCTATAAAACTATTATTTATATAGAAAGACCCATATTTTTTTTGTTGTAATTTGTGATTATTGAACTTTTGACAAATTTTCCTCATTTCGACAGGTTTTGGCCAAAACAGTTCCCAAGATAGCGACGCCGCATCTCTATTCAAACTCAATTCCATCCAGAGCGTCTTATACCTATGGGACTTCAATCTGGAGATCTGCGAGTACGACTTTCGTTCACCCACATTGCGGGATCTCCTCAAATACCCCCAAGACAGCTTCGAATTGATAATATTCGACCTGAACGCGGGGCAATGCCTCTATCCTCTGATAGAATTCTTCGGAAATCCACCAGTGGTGGGCGTCTCCCCTTTTGGGATCCCACCCGTCATAGCCGACGCTATGGGTAATCATATTTACCCTTACATACCGTTCTACACGTTACCGTACAGTGATAGGATGAGTTTCTTACAGAGGTTCCACAATGTCTTCCTACAGATGCTGGAAAACGTGGTCAAGTGGTGCTTCTACATGCCGGATTTCTATAAGAAAGCGCAGACATTCTTCGGAGAAGATATTCGATATTTCCATCAAGTCGAAGGAGTATAGAGTTATTATTGACAAATAACGATCCCACGTTCGACTTCCCACAGCCGTTTCCACCAAATATCATACCAGTTGGTGGTTTGCACATAGAAGCTACACAACCTCTATCTCATGTAAGGATCTTAGGGAAAAAATCAAACATATGATATTTAAGGTATGTATTTTTGCTTACAGGATCTAGGGAAGATCTTTGATGAATCACCAGAAGGTGTAATCTACTTTTCCTTTGGCGCAGTCAAGGCCGAATTCCTTTCCGGTGAAATCAAAAATGTCTTATTGTCTGTTTTTGGTAGATTGAACCAGACGGTGCTGTGGAATTTTCCAGAGGAGGAATTGGATGTACCTGCCAATGTAATTGTAAGGAAATGGGTTTCCACAAAATGATATATTAGGTAAATACTGATATTATAAGTAAATTCCGGCTACTCATTTATCATTGAAGTGAGACGCTTTGTTTAAACACAATGTGAAACAGGAAATTAGAAGGCTTTCCTCTGTCGTACTTTATTTACTATAGTCTGTTTTTAAAAAAGAAGGAGCGTTTTATATTGTCCGCGCTAAAACCTACATCTGCGATTGATTATTTCACAGATAGGTTTGCGCAGACGAAATGTGAAATATTAAAATAAATTTGTCACATCAATGTCAAAGGGTTGACAACTTTCGGCTCTGTTGTTGCTTTCCTTGTTCTATTACTCTGCCAAACGTAATGACCCCGTACTTTTAAGAACGGAATAATCAGTAGTGAGTACGTGTTTTCTTAATATGGATATTGAACCGACAAAGTCAGGATTACATGCACTTCCTAAAAAGCGCAAATGTTTAAAATTAAGAGCCGTCCAGATTTACCACAAATGTGCCGTTCTTCGTTGCACAAATTCATGAAGCAAATTAACTTCAAGTACATGCAAAGGAATCGTAAAAACATTCTTATAAAACGGGACGCCATCATTAGATGTAGACGAAAATATTTAACTTCAATTAAGGAGTTTAGAAGGGAAGGTCGACCAATTTATTATGTGTATGAAACCTGGGTGAACGAAGGTCATACAAAAGCAAAAATCTGGATAGTGTGGAAAACCGACATCAGACATTCATTGAAGACCAGTCTACAGGATCCAGAAATTCGTCAGGAAAGGGAAGGAGGCTTATTGTTTTACATGTTGGATCTGAATGTGGCTTTGTTGATGGAAGATTGTTGCTTTTCGAAGGCGAGAAAACAGGAGATTATCATGAGATGATGAGTGCGGGAATTATTGAAGAATGGTTTGACAATTTGTTGCAAAAATTACCGGACAATGCTGTGATAGTCATTGGCAATCCATCATACCACAGTCATAAACTGGAGAAGATTCCAACATCATCGTTTAAGAAAAAAGATATGCGGTAATGGCTGCAAGTGAATCAGATTAAATTCAGAGACGATATGATTCGATCTGAACTTCTGAATTTAATCAAAATTAATAAAGAACAGTACAATATACAGTGACCGGCATAAATATTGCAACATATGGGAAAATTTTTTATTAATAAAATATTCCAAATTCTTTTTGGGGGGATAGGTTGTGCATGTCTAGGAATCCTAAAATTTATTTTGACATGCGTCACGTGACCACTAGTATGGCGGTAAATTTAAAAAATATGTCATGAATTTCCGAAAAGTGAGGTTAGATGACATGATATCCAAAAAAGTTATTTGAAAAAGTTGCTTAGAATTCAATTCTGAGACCATGTGCAAATTTTGGTGAAGATATTTTAAAAAAAGTAAAAATCATAACTTACAAATATTGTTTAATTGAATTACATATTTCCATTTTTTTTCGTTTTTAGCAGCTCAACAACAGTAATATTTCTAAATTTGGTTGATACTTAAACAATTTTGTCAATTTTTGCATAATTAACAGAGCGAAAACTGAAAATTACGTTTTTGGTATGACAATTGTAGTAAGGGACTGTATATAGTACTAATAAATGAAATTTCACAAACATTTTCATTCTAAACCACTTAGGTTTATTGAAAATTTTTATTGAAAATTATATTTTTTTTTTGTTTTCTGCGTTAAAGTGAAAACCGTTAGTCGAAAACTGGTAACAGTACATGCGCTCACCGAAGGTATTAAAGTAGATTTTGAAATTAGAGAACAACGAATAATAAACACTAGGAAAAATAAAAATAGTAGTAATTACTCACTTATCAAAAAATTAAAATAGTTTACTACATTATTTGTTGTTTTTAATTTCAAAGCATATCTTACGGATAAACCACTTACAGGACAAACATTAAATCAATGCAATTTCGTATGTACATACATGTAAAAATTAATCCACCATTATAAATAAAAATAATGAGGTTATGTTAATGCAATACATACCAGTGTTGGGCACCAAAGAATAATTCTTTAGTCAAATGATTATTTGAATGAAATTTTAATCAATTATTCTTTATTCAATATTAGGTTATTGCCGAATGAAGTGGTCCGGCATTATTTGAATAAGGAATTATTAAATGAAACGTTATTTAAATAAGCATTACTGGAATAATTTTCTCACGAAATAAATCGTCATTCAAATAACGGAATAAACTTCGATGCAGGTACTTATATGCACATATATCTGCTCGCTATCGTTGCCTTAACACCCGTGTTCTTATATGTGCTGCAAAGAATAGAAGTTTTTTGCGTTTAAACGCGTCAGGGTTGGGATTAATATCATAATAGTTGTACCTGACCTTGAAACTATTTTTTTTCTACTATTGAAACTTATTACAATAAGGAGATATATTGTCTACTTGATTGTCTAAGAAAGAAGTTAAGTACACAGTTTTTGATATATGCAACAGTCACCTATATGTAATAAAATATTTGAAAGGAATAATTTACTTGTATTTTTCGGCGGCAATAGTTTTCAATGTTTTCAAACAGAAAAGAAGCGTACATGAAACTTAAAACTGTGTCACAGAATAGAGAACAACCAGAAATTTCACTCCGGTAGTTAAATGGACAGATATGTATCCTTTTTCAATTAAATTCTGGCAGTGTTTATATTCTCTTCAATCTCTTTCAATCAACTCTTGGCAATGCTTTGGAACGATTGCGCATGACTATATTTTTTCAGTTAGTTCCATTATTAAAAAAAAAACAATGCGCACCGTCGGATCAACATTCACGCTCTGATGGTGAAAAAGAAACCCTTTTTCTTTCAGGACGTTGTAAAAGATAGATTTTATCATTACAAAAATAATGCATGCCCTCGATTATGAAATATACACATAAACAAGCATACCACCAAGTCTTTTAATCCCAATTATTATTGGTGTTAGATTTATTGATGAAGTGTCACCGTTCACGGGGCGTAACTGTGAGACTACTCTGTGAACGTTTTGTTAATTATTTGTAACAGTGTTGAGATGAAAACACGGGTGCATTTTGTAATTTAATTTATTAAAAAACATTCAACACACGCACTATACAAAAAATCAAGTTAATGATCTTAACACTAACTGTTCGCTATAACTAAATTTTACTTAGACAACTAATATGATCCTGTTTGATTAAAAAATGATTGGGTATTTCTATTGCGAAGTATTTGAAGAACTACAAGGATTGCAAGCTTTTTGCAGTGAGAAATTAACAAAGTCCTGCCGGCACAAAGCATTTCATCTCTTTTAAACCAAATTTGGATTTCTTTAAACTCAACTTTATATTTAACTCCTACCCGCGCTCAGGTGCTATCAGTGTCGTAAAAAAAACCTTCTTCCTTCACAGTGTAACTCAAAAAACAAAACACAGGGCGTCTCTTGCACCAACCCCCACTTTATGATATAAAAAAGATTATCCCTTTCGCTTACCGCCGTTGCTAAAGGCCAAATATGATTACTTTAAGAAAGAAATATCTTCTACATCTATCCGCACTACTTGATATTGAAAAAAGCATTCCTTTCTTTTTCTGATGCTGTTAAAATATAATTTTCAGAATTCAATAAAAACCAATGCGACTCCCCAACCCACCTCTAAATCCCTGGTATAGAAAAAAAATGATCCCTTTCCCTTCCCATCGTTGCTAAAAAACAAATATCATTGCTCAAATACATCCTCCCTATCAATCTCCACTCCCTGATATTAAAAAAAGTGTTTATTTACCTTCCCGATGCCATCAAAAAATAATTTTCGAGATTCAAAAAAAACTAACGCGTCTCCTTTACCAACTCCCCACCCTTTCATGTTGACAAAAGTTATTCATACCGCTTCTTAATATTGCTGAAAAATATATTCCGCCATTTAAGAAATAAATCAATGCGATTCTCGAACTACTCAACCCCTGATATGGAAAAAATTATTTCCTTTCCCGAATGAAAGCAGTTATTTAAATGAACACGATTATTTGAATAGGAATATTTATTTGAATAACAGTAGTTATTCAAATGAAGAATAATTATTCAAGAGAAGAATAATTATTCAAAGGAAGAATAATTATTCAAATGGAGAATAATTATTCAAAAGGAGAATAATTATTCAAATGAAGAATAATTATTGGAATAATTATTTGAATAATGAATGAAATGAATGTGGAAATCATTATGAATAATACAATCAGGAATAAAAATTTATCTATTATTTCTGAATAAGAATAAGGAAACTGACAATTTATTTTCATTCTTATTCTGAATGAATTTTGCCCAACACTGATACATACCCATTATATTGAGGATAATAATTTATCGGTAGGTTCGAGTAACATATAACTTTTGCGCCACATATCCAAAGGATAACATTTATCAAAGGGTGAAGAAATAAGTATTATCACTTATCTATCAGTTAAAGTTATCGTATAGTTATCCTTGATTGAAGAAATCAGCCCTTATACTTATAACGTCTAAATTTCGACAATAAAATGCGCGGTCGTAAATGTTTATAAATATGATGTAAGTATATTCGTTGGCAAAAAATTGAAATATCAGGTATTAGAAAAATTGTGTATAACGGATCACAACTATATGACTTTGTTAGATTGGTTATCCATCTAAAATGACCCCTCTATTCGCATTTAATTTTTGACATAGTGTACCTTCGATTTCTCATTCATTTTAATTCTTTCTCAGGTATGCACTAAATCCGCAATACTGTCCTTTGCCCATGTTAATTCTTCTCCGCGTAAAACGCAAGGAAAACAAAAAAAAAGAGCTTACTTTTGGTGGGAACCGCAAATCCAATCGTTTATTACGTAAACGTTTCTATTAAAATTTCTTGTCCGTATATTTGGAAGCAGACGCACAAACATTTTGAGTTTCTGAAATGTCTAAAACCGATAGCGGCCATCTTAGTTGTTTTATTTCGAGTTTATACTCTACACTGTAAAAAAAAATGCCTACAGTTTTACCGGTAAATTTGCTTTATAAGGTAAAATTTCTACCATCTAGTAAATTTCACATGCTGAGATTGTACTGTAAAATTCGTATTGTAATATTTATATGAACTGTATATTTACCGAACGCGTACAGTTAAATAACCTAATAACCAATCACATTGCGGCGTATTCAAGTAAAAATAAATATAAAAGATCCTCAAATATTTACCCAAATTTAAATACCCAAAAAAATTGTCAATTTTAGTAAACATAAAATTGTACATGTTTTTTTCCTGTATTGTCCTTTCGAATTTTTATTACATCTTAAACTTACATGAAAAAGCTATAAATTTTACCGAAATTTTTTTTTCCATGTTAAATATCCTAGAAAAAACATGTAAAACAACATTTACATGATTTATTGTGGTAAATTCACAACATTATTACATGTAATATTCCTAATTTACCATGACAAAATTACTGTAATTTTTTACAGTGTAGGGAATACGAAGAAACTGCTTTATTTAATAGATTACGAATGCTGTTCATTGTAACATAAAACAATAAACAGACACACGCATGCACGGCACAATACAGAAAAAAAACAATAAACAATAACGACTGCGCGCGAGGTTGTTAACCTAGCACTCACTAGCGTCTTTCCTATACTGATGCCGCGCTATGAATGCATCATGATAAACTCTAAATGTATCCCCAAAAGATTGTTCATAAGAAGACCTTTTTAAAGGCGTATCACTCAACGCCTCTTCCTATTTAAACTTTTCAATACGGTTTTCACCCCTGGTTAGGGGTTGAAACTACGGGGTTGCATATACAAGGTGTATCAAATAAAAAAGTAAATTTTGCTTGGGTGTTAACTACATCACATATAAAGCACAAACCCACCGAAACCGGATTTCATCATTAAAGAATAAAAAAAGTAAAATTTAGAGCCAAAAATTCTTTAGTCCGGGCCTGATGCAAGGAAACGTCATGTTAAGCACCCGCTAAACGTAGTATTATGTATAAATACATTGCAGTCATTCAGTATTATTCTTAATGGCATGCCGTAAGTTTATATAGCGTCATTCTGAATAAATAAAGGCCCTTGTAAAAATAACAAAACTGACACATTTTAAATTTCTTCTCTTTATAAAATAAACATTCCTTTTTTCTGAAGAGCATTCTACGTAAGTCTACAAAGTATCATTTTTAATATCCAGATAAGATGTTCGAGTTTCACCGGGTATGCGACTTCAGTAGTTACAAAAAACGTAAATATTTTTCTTTTGCTTGTCGAATCGAGAGTTAGTTGTTAATAATAAACGGTATTCACTATGAATCTGATTATTTCTTTTGGATTTATTTAATCATATAACGCAAATGAATTGAATCGAATTACACAGAAATAATTGTAGATACAGAAAATTTGCAAACACGCCTTTTTACTATGATGTCGGGCGAAAATGAATCTATACATTCCCGCGCTTTTGCCGATGTATCAAGCTTCGATTTTCTTTGTATGAAATCATGATGGTCCTGGAAAGGACTTTTTGAGTGTATATGATTATATCTGCTACATATTATTATATTTACCTCTATATCTGATACACCCTGTATGTGTAAAATTTGTCCCCCCCGTAAATCGAAATTGAATTTTGAAATGAAAGCCCGGTATAACACAAAATCATGATATTTTTAAAAAATGGAAGAAGAATGTGTACGAATAATTGGAAAAATTGTAATACTATTGAGTAGGATTTTAAACAGCTTTGCAAATAAAGAAAAACACATTTTTTTTTATATTTTACCTAAAAATTTAAGCACCATAAAGCAAACGTATAAAAAATTTAATACCACATTAAAAATTTTATTAGTATTCCTAGTAAAAACAAGTAATTAATCTAAATAAAGCCGCTCAATCTATTCATTCAATCATGATAAGAAATATCCCTTAATCCATTCAGAATATTAGCAAGAAAATCCTGAATGTTTATTATTAAATATATAGCTTCTTTCTTCGACCATTACTCATAACATACTTAAAATTCCTAATACTTATTTCGTCGACTGAGAACCCATTTCAATTGCCAATGCATAGATCTTTATATTTATCTCCCAGTCTTGTCTAATTTTAGGACATCCGAATACGAGACTGTTCATAACACACGGAGATACTTTGAGCGTTCAGGAAGCGATGTATCACGGTGTTCCAGTGGTGGGGATTCCACTCTTCGGAGATCAACACGGAAACCTCGCCAAGATTGTTAACAAGAACCTTGGAAAGAAGTTAAATTACCTGAATCTTGACGCAAGTCTGCTGTTAGGCACCATCTTGGAAGTCTTGTATAATCCAACGTGAGTATGTCTTGTTACGTGTCAGAGAACACTATGTTTAGTATGATGTTTAGGTGTGAAAGGTGTGAAGGTACAAGCAAATATTTGTTTTCTCTGCCTGTTTTCAAAGGTGAAAACCTGAACCATTGTTTTTGCCGGTATGACGATTCCTACAAAATCAATGAGTGACGTAGTTAGAAATCAATGAGCACTGTTATTATATTTCCTAGAAGACGAAATATTATAATTAAAATAAATAAAAAAATCTTTTCCTCAGAAAGCCCAGCTTAAGACTGCCATTGTGTTTATACAAGATAACAAAAAAAAATAAACAGTAACTTTGGTAAAAATTGAAGGGTTTTCAAAAAGAAAGTAATGTACCCAGACATTTTTTCCGTAAGCAAACCGTTAAAAAAACACTGATCATGAGCTTGTAACTTCAATGCATTCCTTTTCTTTCAAATTTCACAGACGAAGAACAGATAAAGGATGTTTTGAATGTATCATTGTCAAGCGATCTAACGTACATATGTTCCTTCTAACGAACCACGTTTCATTACTCAATCAGATATCGATCACGAATTTTAGAATCTCAATTAAAAGAATGGATTTTTTTTACATTCCACCACAAGAATTAATATTAACCCAGTTAATTTTTTCATTCTCAGAATCTGTTAAATATCTGATTTGAGCACATTTTTAGTGAAATTAATTCATAAACACTATCAGTTAAATCATTTTGGTGATTATTTACAAATTCCATTGATTTCATGTTAATTAATTCCTTAGATAATGATATAACAACTTATCTGATTATAAAAAAAATCAAAGGTAGTGTTTTCAAAAGAGAAACTGTTAACCTTTCATGCGTTTTGTGAAATTACAATATTTAAGCACTAAGCAATCATAGAATACATTTACTTTGAAGTAAGGCTGTCGGCGAGCATTTTTTTATTTGGGAATAATTGTTTAATTCTTATATATAGATTGCGGTGTTTCATAAGAGGAAAGCTATCAACCATATTAAATGTAATTATTATTTTATATTTGTTTGTAAGTCCAGTATAATTTGGATTAATTCGCATTAGTAGTCATGGAAATTGAATATAATTTATCGTCTGACAACTGTACGATAGCCTGGTATCCTAGGTTTCCATTTTACTTGAATGAGGTAGTGACTTAATATAATTCGTTGAAAAGAAATGAATGAAAATCCTTGGTTACCGAGGGTTGTTGATAAAAAGTCTTTGAAAAAGCTGTGTCATTTCTCATCAAGTGTAATGAATTAAACCATATTTTTGTGGTATATCTGGTATTGAAGGGGATCTTCTATGTAAATTCATGTAATTACCTTCTTCGATCTGAAAATATACAGAAGAAACGTCAATATTATTCGACATTATAAGAAATTCGCTGTTTACTGTACCTGGGTACATGTTCTACATGGAATCATACATGTGTTTGCTGTTTCGAATGTGATCATACATCTTGAATGCTACGAAGGAGGTCTGTTTCCGTGGATTTTTATGATACCGGTGTTGTTACTTGCGTTCTGAATTTCTCACTACGAACATTTGAGTTTGATTTGGATTGTCACTACAAGGAAATTCCATTTGAAGGTACTCTGGCGTCTGTGTAAACCGATAAACGAAGTATCTGGTCAAAGCATTGTTTAAATTTTTGTATAAATGAGTGTATAACTTTGATAATAATTTGAGGTTACTGTTACTTCTTGTGAGATTGAAATTTTTAGTTTGTATAAGTTGGTAGACGTTGTTGGTGGTTTTCTATTCTCTTATGATAGCGCGGGATATTTAAAAGTTATTTTGAGAAGTGAAGAATCAAAATATGTACTGGATAATTGATAATATTTGTTTTGAACATTCCAAATAAGCTCAATACTCACCTTGCGTAAGAGTTCTCATACTTTTTATATGTTTTGATATAAACTTGATAATAAATTATACATGTTATTAATAGTTACACTTATTTATTAATGAAAGCTCATTTGATATATTGAATTATTAAGAATTAAATTGTAAATTCAATATTTAACAAAGTAAAGGCACAATAATATACAAGCTAGTGATTTAGGAGACCTCGGCTGTACAGCCTCCACAGCAGCAGGTTCACAACTGGAAAAATAATAAAGATATAAAAATAATATAGATATAATGAGCAAACTGATATCTGTACTTGTTATTAGTGATGGAATTTTTCGAATAGAAATGCTATTCGAAAATGTTAAATGAATACTTGGAATATTTTAGATTCCAAAATCTTTTCCCTAAAATGAGTTCTTCCGTTCGTAACAGGCGTATACAATTACATGTATGGATGTGCTAGAATCGAGTGAATCAATAGCACCATTGTAGATTGAATCTTTTATTTAATAAATAAACCGTATGATGTTTGGCTTTGAAATATACAATGGCATTTTGTATATCATGCTGTGCCTAAGAATTCTTTTTTTTGTAGAAATATTGTAGAATGAGTTGTTACCCAAATTCTTGTTTTTAAATTATTATACTGAAATGGTTGTTGGGACTTTTTCATTTTCCATATTTATGTGTTTTTTTTAGATAGAAAAGTTTTATTTATTCTAAAATTGATGTAAATTTTCTAGTATTTAATGCAATTTGTTTATTAAGATTGAAATTATGGGGTAATAAAATTTAATTCAATTTCTAATAGCCAAATTTAAATTTCCCGCCACTATTTTTAGTAAATTCAACGTAAAGGCATTAAAATAACTATCAATGTAATACAAAATGGTGGGTAATTTTATGTTTTAACGTTGAAGCTACTGGGAATAATTGCGGGAAATTTAAATTTGGCCATTAGGGTAATTTAGTGTGGACTTCAAAATCTGATTTGTGGGAAAACGCTTGAAGCTAACAAATATTTACCACACCAATTCAAAAAAAAAAAGATGTCTCGTGCATAAGAAACTCATTGACTCATTCCTCACCACCTACAAAATGTTCATAAACTGATTGGTCATTTAGAGAGTTTTACTGAGGTTACGACACAGCCTGTAGAAATGCCGATAAGTTTTTCCTATCTGTCACTATACAGGGTATTCCACGTAACAGGTTCATTAAAAGTTTATGATGTTCTATTATTTACTTATTTTTGAGATTTTGGCACCAGTATCTGTTCGATTGGAACTATAAATGTAAAATACCTTAACCAAAATATCACTTCCGGTTGACCGGAAATGGATGTCAACTTTGTTATTTTTAATAGAATGATATAATTTTTATTCATTTTTGGATTTTACAACTATAAATACGTCAGTTTTCATTAACTATTCCTATAGCTACATGTTGCCGTTTTTGAGTTATTTAAGTTTTTCTTTTTTTTTTAGTAATAATCATTGCCTCATTCAGAAATTAATATCTCTATTAATACTGCAAGTAGAGACTCCAAATTTGCTGTGTTATGAATGTAGATATTACTCTAAGATACGGTAAGCACATTTTACATTCTAACATACAGGGTGTTCAAAACTGAGAAACAAAGTGACATATTTTCAAATGCAGAAAACTAAATTTTTTTAAATAGAACACCCTGTATTTTAATTCGGAATTAGGAAGTAAATATCATCCCCTATCGCTTTATATGAGCATTCCCTATACCTATCTTTAATACATTTTGAGATATGAACGACTTTTTGTTAAACAGACTAAGTAGCCCTATCTTTAAATGTTTGTAGCTGGTTCTGAAATGGATTCACGTCAAATTCATGCATTATTTTTGAATAACCATACAAGAATGTCTGTTCGAATAGTCATTTCTGCTAATATTGCGTTATACGAAAGTGTAATTACAATGATATACACTTTTGGTTAGTCAATGAATTTGACATTAATCCCATTCAGAGCCAGCTACAAACACGCAAAGATAGGGCTACTTAGTCTGTTTAATAAAAAGTCGTTCATATCTCAAAATCTATTAAAGATAGGTATAGGGAATGCTGATATAAAGTGATAGGGGGTGATATTTACTTCTTAATTCCGAATCAAAATACAGAGTGTTCTATTAAAAAAAAAAAGAATACTTAGTCTGTTTAACAAAAAGTCGTTCATATCTCAAAATCTATTAAAGATAGGTATAAGGAATGCTCATATAAAGCGATAGGGGATGATATTTACTTCCTAATTCCGAATTAAAATACAGGGTGTTCTATTTAAAAAAAAATGAGTTTTCTGCATTTGAAAATATGTCACTTTGTTCCTCAGTTTTGAACACTCTGTATGTTAGAATGTAAAGTGTGCTTACCGTTTCTTAGAGTTATATCTACATTCATAACACAGCAAATTTGGAGTCTCTACTTACAGTGTTAACCGAGATATTAATTTCTCAATGATGCAATGATTATGACTAAAGAAAAAAGAAAAACTTAAATAACTCAAAAACGGCAACATGTAGCTATAGGAATAGCTAATGGAAACTGACGTATTTATAGTTGTAGAATCCAAAAATGAATAAAAAATTATATCATTCTATTTAAAATAACAAAGTTGACATCCATTTCCGGTCAACCGGAAGTGATATTTTGGTTAAGGTATTTTGTATTTATAGTTCCAATCGAACAGATACTGGTGCCAAAATCTCAAATATAAGTAAATAATAGAACATCCTAAACTTTTAATGAACCAGTTACGTGGAATAGCCTGTATACCAATTATAGAGGAATTCCCTGTATATTAAAATATCATTACAATTACTTATTTTAAAACAATAAGAGATTAATAAATTCCATTCCTAATGAATAATTCGCACTTCTGTAACGAATATCATAAAAATTATAATAAAAGCATTCTTTTATCCACTCCTACAATATTATTGTTCAAATATTTACAATTTGTGCACTGCTACTTGAAATACCTAAATAGATAACGACTTTACGATACCGGTAAATTGGTCAAATTTTATCTACGATAAGATGTTACATAAGTCTCACAGCCTCCTACATAGATATACATATTTATTTTTCAGATATACAAAGAACTCCAAAGATCTGTCCAAGAAATTCAAAGACAGGCCTCAGAGTCCGTCTGACAGGGCAGTATTTTGGATTGAATATACGTTGAGGAACAAGAATCTGTCCCACTTGAACATCGGAGCGAAGTATATGCACTTCTACGAGACAATGAGCCTGGACGTGATTTTCGCAGCTATGGTTTGCGTTTGTTTGTACGCCTACGCAGTCCATACGATATATCAGCTGATAATATACGGTACTCAGAATCAAACGCGCGAAGAGCAAGGAGGGATTAAAGTGAGGAAAAAGAAGAAGAAGTTAAATTAGGAAAGTAATAGTGAAATTAATTTATTTGTTGTTTGTTATTTATGTTTTTTAGAAAAAAAGAACTATAGGATAATAAATTTATTTGATTTTCGTTTTAAGTTGTGTTTGATTACTTTTAATTGTAAAATTGAAAGTATTTACGTGCTAGAATATGTTTGATAACTAGAAAAGAAGAAAGATGTGATTCAAAATGATTGTCGTAAGAAAAAAACTGTTTTCCGGAAAAATTTATCTATACTTATTACCAATTTAATGAGCGAAGATAGCTACATACAAATTTCATACATTAAATGAATTTTCTTGACATTTAGCGACATTGGCGTGCGTGTTGTAGTATCTTTCGATTATTTATCTTATATTTTTTTTCAAATCGTTTATATTTACATCTAATATCACCAACAATAGTATTTCTGAATACTATAAGAAAATAAGGGAATTTATCTGTGGTAATAGCTCAACAAACAGGTAAAAAATCAATATTAACATTAAGTGAAATAGTTTATTACATTTTATAATTTTATAGGCTTATCATACACTTCAGCGCAATAAGCTGCCAAAAACAAAGTTACATTTTCATCCCTATAAAGTTTCTACGGTACAGGAATTATTACCATTAGATCACGATAGGCGATTGGAATATTGTCATTGGTTCAATAACAATTTAAGGGACGATGACTTGCTAAACAAATCATTTTTCTCGGATGAAGCCTGGTTTTATCTAACAAGCTATATCAATTCACAAAACTATCGTATCTGGTCTGCAGAAAATCCACATGAATTTCGAGAAACGCAATTGCATCCCGTAAAAGTTGGAGTTTGGTTAGCTATGTCCAGGCAACGAATAATAGGGCCAATTTTCTTCGAGGAAATTGTAACAGCCCAACGTTACCAACAGATGTTGGAATTGTTTATTGCAGAGTTAGAAGAAAATGAGCTAGAAGCAGGTTATTTTCAGCACGATAATGCTCCAGCACATACTGCTCGACAAACCTGCCAATATCTTCAACAGTTTTTTGCTGACAGGTTCGTTAGAGCACAAAGATGGCCACCAAGATCGCCTGATCTAACCCCATTGGATTACTTCATGTTCGGCTATCTGAAAAATAGGATCTATAGAAACCGCATGCATACCATAGAAGAACTGAGAGATGCAGTTTTGTCACTTAATAATTATACTAATTGTATGTTATAATTTAAAGTAATAAATAAATTTAGTTAAACACCAGTTAGTACTGAATTGTAAAATCATAATTTAGTAAAGTTAAATTAATTACATTTCATTTTTTACAAGCAAAACACCAATCGATAGTCGTTTATATAATGCGAGTTCAAATATAGGTTACGTTTTCCTTATTTATGACAGATCCGTTTACTTTCTTATGTTCCAACACTGACTTAGTTCAAACCTTCATTACAAACACGCGGCATATACCTACACCCTGTTGCGATCTATAGGAGCGGAATTGACAATCATTTGGAATCCCTGTGTACTCTTGAGCCTATACATTCAGTGTACACTCAACTCAAAGAATAATGACATAAGGAACGAAGGATATATCTCTTTTAATCTGCGAAAGATTGCGTATGTGCAGGTTCTAAAAAACTACTTTTTTATTGAATTCTTTGGCGAAGACTTTAAAGATTCTGCGAATCTGTCGACATACCTATATGCATTTCTTTTGTTCTCTAGTTTAACTATCGATCTTAAAATAAATATGAAATAAATACTTAATGTACCTGTATTTAATTGCATAGCTGTGTTGCGTCGTATTAAAAAAAATATTTAAAAATAAAAGTATGTTCCTGTAGAGATTGTATAAAGGTAAATATATGGAAGTCGTTATTTGCATTACAAAAACTTTCTCATACTTGTTTAATTTTGTAAGAATCTCTTAATCTGGATATATAAGATAATCTATTAGAAATGCCATCTGACATATTTTATTGTATAATTATTATATAAATGTATTGTATGATTATTATATAAATCTAAAATAAATATAAATAATTTAAAAATTGTTAACCTCATTAAAAAGAAAATCAATTGTACTTTCTTCATGATTTGTTCCTATTGCTTCTTATGATTAGATACATCTGATCACCATTTTTGGAATTTCTGAATAAAATGTAGGTTAGAAGTTCTGTCTTTAAAACATAGAATTAAGATACTTCGACTCTATACGAAAAGTAGTAACATATTTCTAATTTTTTTTTGTTAAAGATTATACAAGTTCAGAAGGACCACATTTAAAAATTATTTTGAATTATAGAGGGTGGCTCAAAGAAAAGTTACACACCAAAGTTCTGAACAATTAAATGGAATACCCTGTATATTATGGCATATTTTGATAGTACAGACTAAATAAAGGCAAGTTAGTATTAGGTTTTTTTATACCTAACTCAACTCGTTTACAAGATAATTAATTATTCTTCAAAATGAAGACTAAAATTTAAAAGCCATACTTGTCATGCATATTCAAGTTAGATATTTTAAATAGTATTTATTTTTTAACTAAAGCTAAGACTTGATAATAAAATAAAAGTAATGCAAAAAAAATTATCCAAGCTGAACAAGAACATACTTTTAATTTTCGCTAGCTTTAAAGGTAAGTAGCTTCTATTTTAAATGGAACATCCTGCTATTTATTACTAAATTAGATTCTATTATAACGTCTTTAAGATTGTATTAATGCTGCTATACCTATCTCTTAAGTGTTTTAGTAATTTAGAATTTTCTTTTTTAAATATTAATTCCTAGCCATTATTTTTTTTTTTTGAAGTAGACTTGGACAAAACTGCTGTTATTATTCAACATAGATAAACGATATTCATCAGCCTAACTCTTTCACTGACTTTTCCTACGTATTAATTAAAAGTCATTACTAAGTAAACTTCAGAAATGTACTTTATTAAAACACATAAACTGATATGTTAAAAACTGCTAATGTTTTAGAAAGTGTTCAAAGTGATGGCTGTGGTTTTTATACAGAGGCGTACTCTTTCTTGCTGTTATATTTCGGGCGGTTGTGGTTTTGTCATAACAATATCTTAATGTATCACCCGATAAAAAGAAATTCTGGCTCGACGTCTGGAGATCTTGCTGGCCAATTCTATGGACCTCCGTGGCCTAAATAGTGTAAATTATAAATATATTTTTTTGTTTAATAAATGACAAATGGTTTTGTTTACTGAGATTTTGAATATATCATTATGTTTTATTTAAAGATTGCTTTTTAATATAGTATGTTTCTATTATTTGTTGTTGAATTTTGTAATTAAATAGATAATAATAATAATAATAATAATAATATCATTTATTGGCATTATACAAATTCTATACAAGTACATATCAAAATCATATATGCCAAAAAGGCTAAATCATCGTAAGATGTTCTTCCTTTAAAAATATATTGTATTTAGCTATAAAATTAAGTAATATAGTTTTGTGAAATATTGTATGTCTGTTTTATCATTAACTGCGTTTTTATGTTTATAAATTTTTATTATTTCAGTTATTTACGTGCTTTTAAATTTGTTATTGTTTAAAACTGTATATGCTAAAATCATGATGTTGAGTTATTTCATGTTTTTTTTAAGACTGTTAAGATTTTTATTTATATTTGTGTCCTTTACTCTATTTTTCCAAATACTGCATGGTTTCCCCAATATAACACCATTACAATTTGACAGAATATTTCATAAACTAGTTGTGATGTTAAATTTTTCAATTTTTTATTTTATTTGTATAGATTTGGTTTTGTAAGTTTTTGTGTTTTGATAGGCAAATTGTATTAATTATATGATTGAAAATTTGATTATTGTTTTGGGAAATTTACATAAGAAATTTTATGAATTTTGTAATTGTCGACTTTATTTATATTTTTTTGTTGATTTATTCTTTGTTTGATTATTTTATTTCTTCACAACCTTTATCTCAAAAAGTTAGTGTCATTGTTAGTTTAGCTGACACAATAGCATTAACAAGTCCAGTTTTCGATCAGACTATAATAAAGCAAAAATATTCTAGAACAAAATAATTATCCAAATTCTCTTATAAATAAATGAGAAATTAACGAGTAAGCTTTTTTTTTAGTATTGTCAATTTTAACTCCTACATCACTAAATAAGTAAACTGACATTGATATTATTTAGTAAAAATAAAAAAGAAATGTAAAGACTGTGGACATTCATTTATCGATATAGTTACATACACCCTAATAGAACTGAAATAAAAACCATTACAACTAAAACTACCTACAAAAATAAATCATTGTTTACCTAAATACTAACATAACGAACGCAGGTATACTACAAAATTAAAGTCAATGACAACTCAAATAGTACAAAGAAAATACAAAAACTTGATTTAAATAAAATTGCGAGGTAAACGATTTAAAAATCAGAATTATTACATCAAAACCCATTGGCGGTAACGACAAAGGTCTAATTCTACGTGTACAAATCGCTGCGTAAACCGAAAAGGTTGCGGCATCTTTGTCGCACATCGCAAAGGTATTATCTTTCCAAATTTTCTTGAATTTAAAGCAAATGTGTGAGAATCGTTTTACGCATCTAGGTCATTATCTTTCGAATTCATTACACTCTTTGCAAAATAACAGTCTGTTATGAAACGGTGGGATACAGTAAGTGTGAGAAAAATCAAAAAACAAAATAATTAAAACAAGCATTTTTTTTATTCCGTATTCTATTACAAAACAATAAATTACACATCAAAAACGGAACACTTCAAATATGCCACGTCAGTCTCATACTGCAACTGATTCAACTCTTTCCTAAATTTGTGGTAATTCTCTCGGCCACACTGGCTAACCTTGCCCGAGCAGAATTCGTGGATGAACTCTAACTGCTTCCTCAGCGCCGCAGCGAATCTTTCCTTGTTAACACCTCTGTCACCTTCCAGAGTATCTTGGGAAGAATTCAATTGGTGCAGAAAGATCTCATGTGTCGTAGGTAGAATGCATAAGCCAGGAATTCTATTGTACATGTGATGTAATATCTGGAATAAGCAATCTTGTTGCTATAAACGAAAAAAAAACATGGGTTTGAGGCAGATAAAAAAAATATGTTGCTAAAGACTTACGAACACATGATTTTCAAATCGGAAATCTCAGCGTCCTCCCTGGCAGACACCTGAATCAGACTACCATCAATATTATCGCATATATTCATAATGAGGAACATTTTTTCTTAGATATCCAATCAAGTTCGACATATTGACATAGAACAGACAAATTTTTATCAAGATCTGGATGATCCAGTGCCCTTGCAACCAAATAGAATTCATCTTGCCCAACGATGCAAGACAAAACGCCTTTCGTGATCCATTTATATAACTCCTGATAGTGTCTACCTTCAAAGAGTTGTCCAGGAAATCTTTAATCTCAACTTTGACCATGGGTAATCCAATTTGCTTCTCATCGGTTTTGGTTTCTGGTGATGCTTCGGGTAATTTAATGGCGTTGCGTCGTAAACAAGTTGATTGTGAAATCTGGTGTTCAATCGCCAAATTAGGTGGAGGGCTCGACGCTGTCAGATTCCAGAGGAAATGTGTTTAAGACGTCCAGATTAGCTCCTTCTCCAAACTGGAATATCTTCCTCTTGTACATGATTGAGTTTGGGGAGTTCCAAATCAATATGACATCCTTCACGGTGATCGACCTAAAAATAAAATGATACACGAGCATATTAAAAAAAAAGTGAGTGACTAATTGTTTGGGCATTGAGTTTAATAGCGATAGTTTCAATTTTAGCGCTCAAACTAAGCTTATCGCATGAATAAATCAAGTTCCCATCGCGTATGACACAACAGTAAGTCCTTACGTGGTATGTAGGAAACAGAAAACAATTGGAAAATTACACAATCACAATTGAATCTGCGTCGTTCTATATTTAAATAGTACCATTGGCCAGTACGTACATACATATTTGCTAATAGTTAAACTCAGGCCATTAGTTAAGTCCATCAGTAGTGAAAATAGATGTTTTTGCAATTCTACACAGTAAAAAATATAGGTATTTCTTGGTAAAATTGACTTTTTTTGATAAATTTCCGCGCTGGATGGGGGTAGATGAGAAAAATGTCAAAATGCTAGAAATTTTCCCATAATACAAGTATTTTAAGTGAATATTATAGGAAAATTGTTGTTTCTTAGAAAAAATCTCGAACATTGTTATATTCACAAGAAAATCTCTTAGGAAAACTTCTTTCCTTACAATTTGAAATGCTCATAAACAGTATTTCAAGTGACAAGAAAACAATAACAATTCTGGTAAGTCAGTTCAGTGGCATTTCTGTATAGAGCAGATGAGCACGTGAACCCTAAAAATCCTCATTACAACTAATAAAATCTATTACTCGATCTTAATATATTCGTGAAATATACCGCACGAAACGATAAACGACGCGACGTTCCTTCTATACATATGTGTTGTCATCGCGAGCAAGCGACGACGCGGAGCACGTGCGCCGAGTAGGCAGACTACGTGATTTTATCAATGCCTAGAGATAATGGACGTAGCGTTGGGGGAAAGGATACGCAGTTCCTATGAACGGCGCCAAATTAGTGTGCCCGTGCTCGCTTTCGTTGCGTTCTCAGGTCACGTAACAAATGATCGAATCACGTTCAGATATGTGTTTTTACATAAACTATATTATATATGTTTGTCCTAAATAACACTCACCGTTCACAGGTCGAACTACATCAGAACTCATACTGTTTGTGGGTGCAGTTTTATAATGCAACCAAGGGGCGCGTAATTATTTTAAATTATTAAATACATACTGTTGTAGTTTTTATTGAAAAAAAAAAAAAATTATTGAATAAATTCTTAATTAATGTTATTTCATTGAAAGTTGTTTCGGAGATTTAGATAAGGTGTATTTTTTACTAGTTTTAACAGATTTCGTGATTATATAACATATATTATTTATCACTATTGCTAGTTTTTTCTGTATTGACGGATTGTTCAAGTTTTTTAGTTGTTTTCTGGCTCTCTGCTTCTACGTGGAGCGAGAGAGCCATGTGATATAGATATCGGGAGGCTCACATGTGTGTTTCTTTACTTGAATAAAAAATTTAATATATAATCTATTAATCGGTGCTGATATAATTAACCAGTGCTCAATGTAATCACACTCGTGCAGTTTAGAAGATAATTAATACAATCTGTATTAAAATTTAATTTTATATTTTAGTTTTAGGTAAAGAAGATTTTCAAAGAATTGTAGATTAAAAAAAACAGATAAAATTAACACAATATATGTGTACAATTAAATACAGTGTTATTTATAAATATTTAATTTAAATTGTAAAAAGGAAATTGACAATATATTGTTAAAAAAAAAATATTATTTTATTTAAACACTGATTTAAATTTCGTTTGAGGTACTCATCTACAGCCACTTTTTTAAACCCGCGACATAAATCACAAACTAACTTTAAATTTAACTGTTCCCAAAAAAACTATTCCCTCAAAGATACAAATATAATAATGATTTTTAAAAAACAAAAATTGGAAACAGCAGCGCAGTTAAACTACGCCCGCGTCGTAAATCCCTCTGCAAAAGCCGACACTAATCCTGGTGCAACCGACAACAAAAAAGAATATTATAGTACGTAAAAAAAGTATGAATGAATACAGTACTAAAAAAATATAAATGAACAAACAAACAAAGTAGTTGTACATAAACAATAACATATATAAATAGAACTATGGATGCGAACATTTTACTGGCAATATTGAAAGACAATTTAATTCGTTAGTTATGACAAAAAAAGTTAAAGTATAAGCAATCAAACCAAAATTATTTGACGCAAATACAAAGCCAAATTAGAAGTACCAAGAAAAATTAAGAAGACATATACGAAAAAAATTAATTTGGGATTTTAAGTTAAAAATTACATGTCTTATTTTGTGAAGCACCTGCGCTTCCAACACGAAGCCGCGACTTACACCGTCCAGTTTTAGGCAGAAATGAAACATGGTGCTCGGCCACACGTGGTCTGTTGTTCTTCTTATTTGAGACTATTATGCTGTTATTATAGGTGTATTATCAATAAAAAATAGTATTGTTCTTAAATGCTTAAACTCTTTACGTACTTTGCTACAATTGAACATGAATATTTGAAAAACTTGCACGCACGTTGAAATTATTCGATTACTGTTAAAAACGCTCACACATAAAAAAATAGGTAATAAATTTTTTCTTGGTAAAAATCACTTTTTTGGAAAATTTTCCGTATTCAATGCAGGTAAATGTACAAAATGTTTTACGTGAATATTAATGGAAATTCCCTGTTTCTCAGAAAAAAACAATTTTTAACATTGTAATATTGCTAAGAAAAATATTAATATCTCTCAGCAAAAACTTAACATTTCTTACAATTTGGAAAATTACAGTTAAAAATAATATCTTTTATTTAAATAAATTACCTTAACAGCAAAAAAATATTTTTTTTCATTTGAGGGAGGAAAGTTATACTTTTCCCTAGGGAAGAAAGATGTACTTTTCCTCCCTAGGAAGGAAAGTAAGTGACACTGACATGATGAAACTGTACATCGTGATAGATGATATAAGTACATTCGACCCAGTCTGAATCAATTTATAAAATAAATGCTAAATTATTACGTACCTGTCGTTTTAGGAGTGAGTATATTAAAAAAAAAAATATTAATAATCATTTTCTCTGAATTATGTCAAGGTTATCCAACATATCATGCATTTAATCTTTATGCTTTACAAGATATTCGCTTTTCTAAATAATTTTGTGTTATGCAGTGGTGCACAAACTTTTAAATCGCTTGCAGTTGGTATAGTGGATTTTTTTTTTCATTTTCGTTGAAAATAATATCCACCAATTGGGGTATCTACTTTCAATAATAAATTAGGAAATATTAAACTGACTGTAGGAAGAGATACACAAGACAAAAGATCTTTAATTTGTGATAACTCAACTTTTTAAAATAGCAACCCCTAGCTTTCTCCACGCTAATCGATTGCCCGTTAAAAAATATGTATATACGTCAAAAACCGTTTTTAGCTGAAATAAATACTTTAGGAGGTATTTCAGAAAAACTGCCACAGTATAACCATTACAAGTTCATATGTCGGTTCTAGGTGGCCATGATTGACTGTTATAACGAAATCATCAACTTTTAAAATCATAAACACAACCATAATTTTTAATTTGTCTTTGTATTTGCCTAATTTTTTTAAAAAATATTTTTAGTTTTTATTTTTTTTTTCATTTTTTTTTGCAATAATTTATAAAAATAAAAACATTATTGTTTTTATTTTTTATCACCTTTTCAATTTTTTCATCAAAAAATCCAATTATTTATTTCTTTTTCACAGTTGTATGTTTTTCAAATTTTTAAAAATGTATCTCACTTTTTACTTTATTTTAAAGTTTTTCTGACATTTATTTAATTTTCTCCAAACCTTGCACGCCCATTTTAGCATTTATTTGACTATTTTTAACATTTTTCCATTCGTTAATTTTTTTTCCTTTTAAAATTTTGCCAACGCTTTTTCTAATACATGATTTTTCATTTTTCTCTTCACCTCGCCTTCTTTCATACTCATTTTCCTTATTCTCTTTCTCTTTTCCTTATTATCCTTTTCCCAGTCCCTTTTCTAAACTCCTCTGTTTCTGTTTCTTGCTTTTAATTTTTTTTTTTTAACATTTTTACCATTCAGTCCCTATTTTTAAAATTGCTTAACAATTTCTTATTTTTTTACCACTTTTAAACAATTTCTTCTGACTTTTTAGATAATTTGCCATATTTTGTAAATAACAGTGGCGGCTGGTACTAAAGGGCACAAGGGCACGTACCCACCCAACCACCAAGATAAACACAGAAAGAAATTCGCATGTAATTCAGTGCATTATTTTATTTTATTATTTTTACGTATTTTTATAACGATGGTATCAAAGTTTCCTTCCGCACCGCAGACACTAACGCATATGCCAACGTTCAAAACTATGTTCCGGGGCACAGTTGTCGATGTACCTATTTGGAGTATGAATCGGACGGCTCCGTTTATCTTCGCTATATGCGCTTATACGATCGCTTCGGGGCACGCAATGCCGTGTGCCCCACGAATGCAGTCTTGCATTCGTTGTGACTGCATCGTTTTCAACGCGTACCGCGCATGTGTGATTTCAAAGGCTTGAAGTGACATTTATTATTAATGATGGAAGTTAATTGAGTGCAAAATCTTAAAAAAAAACACACCGCTCTCACTTGAGGAAAAACTTTTAATTAAAGAGAAAGGAAGGCTTATTCCTGATCTTCAAATAAACTACACTTCCACAAGTAAAACTCGAACTTACAATAGAGTATTTAATAAAAAATATGAGTGGATGTGCGGATATTCACTAACAAATAAACTATTTTGTTTATCTGCTTAATTCTTAAGAAAGAGGTCAGTGCGTGGAATAAACAAGGGTTAAATGATTTAAAGCATATCGCAGAGAGAGCAAAGAAACATGAAAATTCCGTTTCTCACATGAATGCATGCGCGGATTTTAATGTTCTAGGCAAAGTGAATAGTTAGACAGTGCTTATTTGCGACATAAAATTAAGTACAACGAAGGTATAGAAAAAGTCGTCATATTTTGTGTCGGTTAATTATGTGTGTATAAAAAAATGTGAAATCTTATCCTATGTTGGACAGCGTAAAATTGAAAAGTGAACTTTCAGTAATTTATGAGCGCGAGTACATGTGTGACGTAGATATAGGTGGTGTTTTGCCGCTTTTAGTGTTCATAACACACAACAACTTAAAAAAAGTTTTGACGGAAACATATAAACCGTTGGATATTATTTGTACAACCCCCATGTTGACAGCAGTATGTGAACGATGTATTTCCACCCTCAAACGCATTAAAACTTGTCTGAGAAGCACAATGTCAGAAGATCGACTGAACGCATTTTTTCAACAAAGTCATAGACGTCTTTTCTAGCATGAAAAATAGGAGAGTGGATTTTATGTACAAAAAATAGGCAAGTTCTTATATTGTGCCCACCCTCTTTCATAACTCACGAGCCGCCACTGGTAAATAAACACTTAAATGGAAACGTCTGTTTTTGTTTAACATTTTTTCCGCGATATCGCTCTAATTTATTTTTAATTCTCTATCCACAAATAGCAACCCAAGCATCCCATAAATCACAAAATTATCTTTTTGCCTTATATTTCAAAATTTTCTCCGCCATATTGGATCTACCATTTTGTTTTTTCAAAAACTTGTGTCAGAATGAAATTTGATTTAACCACCCCAAAAACCCTTACATACTTCTTTCAAATATTATACCTAATTGCCACAATTTATAAATTAAAATTTTATTTGAAATAATCTTTAATAAGTTTTTTATAACTTTATCACAGCTTTTCCCCAAATCTCTTACATCTTTTTATTCCTTTTTATTTCTTTGCCGTTTGAAACAATTTGTTAAATTCTTTTCCATTTTTTCTTTCAATTTCTTTCGACGTCAGATATACCCAATTACGGCAATGTATGAATTCAATTTTTTTGCGCCTTCGTCCTCATTTGCCTCATTTTGCAGTACTTCAAAGCGTCAGGAAAACTACAGCTTTTCTGCCTAGACAGGCAAAAATGTCACTAAAGGTTGGCCACACTAGATTCCACATAACAGACGTGTAATAAATTGTCATTAAGGTACTGTTCCTCCATGTTAAAATGAACTGGTATCTTCATTGCACTTATTATTGATAAATACATATTGAACTAGAAAGAAAACTGCAGAAAAAGATTTACGTGTGCCAACTTTTACTGTCAACTTCCTAGTGTCAAAATTTCTTTTCTATTTTCAATTCAAAATTAAGATTTGTCGGTCTAAAAAATATTCCCAAAAACTCTTTTGCGAGCACTTGTACACAAACCGTACTCATACTCACAAAACTGTAGTTTCTGGCCTAGTGATACAAATAACAATTTTTTCTAATTTTTCTTTACCAACATTATTATTAGAAATAGCGCGTACGGAACGCCTAAGTCTAGCAACAAGGAAACCGTTTGGTCAAATACGCCTTACGGCGCACGCGCGCACGTTCTAACCGCATCGTCACTGATCGATTCGTTTCGCGAAACAAACGCGCATCGGCCGCAGTGGGCATCTAGCGCACAGTCGCCGAAACATAGCCGGCTAGACAACCGCGCAGTCCGAAAAAAGAATATGTGAACTTCGCGGCGTGTTTTAGCGAACACCGAAAAGGACAGTGCGTGTACGAAGAAACAGCGGCGCGAAAGAGATGGAATAACTTCCGCTATATGAATATATATATATATATATATATACCATGTGATACAGCGCGTTCCGAAACTAACTGACGGTCTCCTATATTAAAAAAATAAATTAAAATATATATATAAATATAAAATAAAAGTCTTCCATTTGAGAAATTTCCTGGCACGACGGAAAAATAATCAAATTCAATATAATTCCGAGCCATTTTTTTCCAAATTAGAATTTTACATTTATAATAAGCGTATCTATTGAATGATTAATTAAAATTTTCGTCGTCTAAAGAATAATAGTAAGTACTCGACAATACTTGCTATGCAACCACTAGGTTTCAATAATAACGTTTTTCTCCTTATCAGATCGATAAAACCGTAAGCCATAACACTTCAGGTGATTTATTCGGCACTCGATGTAAAAAATCCACGTACAGAATAAACTTCTCCCCACCATCGCTCTAAAGTTAAATTGTAGCGAATACAACAATGCGACCGGCAAGTAGGTGAGATGAGTTCGAAAAGGAAAAAGCATTTAGGATCATGGAAGGCCGTCAGGAGGTGTATAGTCTTCTTCACGACGATTTGCGTGATCCCTGTCTTATTGTTCCTGATGGTGACCACGGATCAGTATATGAGACCCATGAGAGGCAATAGGTTCTACTTGAAACCCCAGGTATTTGGTAAAAACAACCAATCTAGCAGCTCTCATTTCTTTTTCATTTGGGATTAAAGCAAAATTCTGCAGTAATGGTTGAAGGGATTAATTCTATTTTAAACATTTATTTCATTTAAATGGAAAATTAGATGTACACCATTGTATGTCCATGTGGACCAAATTTTGATGTATACAAGGAGTATCTAAATATACTTTGCAGCGGAGATACGAAAAAATGAGATAGGCATTTACTTTTTCGAGATTAGTGAAATCAAATTTCGAATTTATGTTAGCGTTTTCAAAATATTTCGAAAAAAAAAGATTTTTTTTCAGTTTCGATAATATGACATAACTTTCTTACTATTTATAATTTAAAAAAATTGTTTAGATATTTTTTAAAACAGCTTTTTAATCGAGATTTGTATATGAAATCTACTTTATAATAATCTTTCAAATTTTTTATTTATGGCGTCATATTTTTTCCTAAATGGAAACCATAGTATAAGCTATGTTATAATTAAATAACAAATTGCAACGGCTTACAACTGCTCTCAAATCAGCAGTGGTCTCTCTATTGCATAAAAAAGGTGATCCCACAAATATTGAAAATTATCACCCAATTTCACTTCTAAGTGTATTTTCTAAAATTTTTGAGAAAATAATCTCTAACAGAATATATTCTTATCTTGACAAATATCACTTAATTTCTGATAGTCAGTATGCTTATAGGCCTGGGCATTCTACATAAACTGCTATAGGTGACTGCATTCAACATATTTATGACCAAATGGATGTCGGTAGATTTGTAGTTTGTATTTTATTTGATCTAACAAGAGCTTTTGACACAGTTAGATGCTCATATGTGTCCGAAAAGTTGAACAAATTAGGTATTCGTGGTATTTTAAATCAATGGGTGGTCTCTTTTTTGGGCGATAGAGAGATAATCGTAAAACATAACAATGTAAAGTCTGAACTATACTCGGTCAATGTAGATACACCACAAGGTAGTATAATGGGTCCTTTGATTTTTTTATTATTTATTAATGATCTCCCACATTATATCTCGGAAGGAATTTTTTTTTGTATGCCGACGATGCTTGCATTGTCGTAAGTAGTGACAAGTTTGATATTTTGAAAAAAGTTGATACAGTTTTGAGTGAATTTGAGAGATTGTATTCTGCTAATAAATTAATGATAAATCATGGAAAAACGATCTGTGTTGAATTTTTCAATAAATATAGATGTTCCTCTGAATTTAATTTTTCTTTTAATGACGAAAAAATCATATCCTCGTCAACTTGTAAATTTTTAGGTATTATTTTGGATAGTAATTTAGCGTGGGTCGATCAAGTAGAGAGCATTTGTGTTAGGCTTCAAAAAGCCTATTAACGTTATTAGTTCACCCAAATCTGTCTTGGATATTAAGTCATTAATTGATATCTATTACGCATTTGTGTATTCTTCTTTGACTTATGGGATTATTGTTTGGGGCCAAGCGGGTACAATAAGTCGTGTGTTTGTGATGCAAAAACGAATCTTACGACAGCTGTTTCATTTACCTTTTAATAGTTCGTGCAGAACAACTTTTAGAACACATGGGATTTTGACCGTAACTTCTATCTATATTTATAAATTTTTGATTCACTTGCATATCAATATTGGAAAGTTATCGACTTTGCCGCGACCATTTAATAACACTACAGTTATTCGAAATACTTAAAACATCAAATAAATTTATTCCTACGCAAAGATAACAAATAGATAATAGATGCATTCAACTTCGCACATTAATAAATCCAGCCTAAGCTTTTTTTTTTATGACAACAGAGACAGTACATCTGTGTTTACATATTTCAAAGCGGCCAGTTAATGCCTTGATCCGTCTACTATCCACGCTAAGCATATATAGGCTCTATTTTACCCTATAGGTCGTACAATTAGAATGTGTCGCTGGTGTACATCGAATTTGGTCCACCTCTGCAGCTCCTCCTACAAAAAGGTTAACAATCTGAATCGCGATTTTGATTATATATTCTCAGGTTGAACTATACATACAACTCAACTGCGTTTATTGGAGGTAATTTTATTCATGTCAGCCGAAGAGTAGCTCACATACGTAATGTTTACTCGTATTTGATAAATTAATATTTTATGTCCGCTATTCATTTGGTAAATTGTCTATGAGAGTTGTTTTGACGACCTTGATTTTTTATTATTAGTTTTCAAATAAGGCTATCCATTCAGTTTAAGGCGCAAAAACCACCAAGGGACGCATTTGTGTTTATCTGATATTCGCCTCTTATAACATATGTATAAACATATTTTTCATTGAAACCTCGCATAACTAAAATACATACAGTTACGGACAAATGTCATACGCATATCCTTCAAATAAAATTAATAAAACATTTCAATTAAAATTTTGCATAACTTTAATTTTTTTTTATTATCTCTCAATACTTCCTAAATAGTTAGCTTTTCATTGCCTTTTCACAACATAATACTGAAAAATATGTAAATTACGATTAACTCTTGTCTGCAATTGTATATCTCGACACTAATATTAGGTATCTCTTATATTTTCAATAGTAAAAAAATTAGAACACTGAATAGTTGAAATGAAAGCAGTAGGTGTTGCAGAAATCAAGGCATCCTTATACATCTGATGATGCCATCTGTAAATATGGGGACAATTTTGTGTTTCAGCACGATAACTGTCCCGTGCAAAAACCGCAAATTGTGCAAGAATGGATATATTCCGCATTTATTTAAGAAGTATTGACCTGACCTCTAAATAGTCCTATTGAAAATGTTTGAGCTGCATTAAAGCAGAATATATATTTACACATATATAAAGACTTTATTCGAGAAAATGCAGATAAACTATGAGAAACTTCTAGGAAGTAATCGGAAATAATGGGGACTGGAGACATTGGATGCTTCAAGATTGAAGAAATGAATTTATGCAAATGTTATAATTAGATAAAACAATAAAATAAATTTATAGTGAGAACATTTTGTTATTACAGTATCACATGATACGTTACTAGCAAAGTATGTCCTTGCATTTACTATTGAAAACTATATATTTTATTTATATTCAAATTCACTTATTGCTAAATGTTACAATTAAAAAATTACGAAAATGAAAGAAAGAAAGTTGTCTATCCACTATATTCCATATTGGCCGTATATATGCGAAATAAGGTATTCTAATAAATCAATAAGAACATTCAGAAACAGAAAATCTATTTTATCAAGGAACACATAAAAATATTATTTCAACGCGTGCTTGTTTATATCTTAATAACAAACACTAAATTATAAAAACGAGAAATCCTGTGTCGGATAAATACACAACGAATCATACATAACATCTGTTTACATCGATAAGCCGCAGTGGTAGTAAAAGCTATAGTCCATCCTAAATGCGCTCGCCACATACATTTTCGTAGGTCGTTAACTTTTTTTTTGTAGGAGCTGTACAAAACTGTTACACATAGCAAATACACGAAATATTCATATCAACTGACCCAACATTGTTCGAAGGTTATAAGATCATTTTTAAATTCATAACTTATCAAATATTATAACTTATTTACACAGGATATCAACCTAAAAGTCGTAATTTGGCCGGGTAAAACCTTAGATCAGATTAATTATTTTTTAAAAATATCTTTTCTTTTTTCGAAAAATTACTTTATAAAGACAGTTTGTTTAGAAATTTTCTGGCTAAAATGTAAAAAAAATCTATTTTTTTTCTTTTTAGTGTTCGAATCCCCTGAAGGACGATGTGCTCACAAAACTTTTTAAAATTATGTTAGATTTTATCTTTAGATAAAAATTAAAAGCTATTTAGTACCCATCAAATCAAATAATAAAATCACTTTTAAAACAAATATTTTTATCCTTACTAGATAAAGCAATTTTTCAAGTCGCGATAAAAATATCGACGTCTGCAATAATAGCTGACACCTGACTGATTTTTTTGCTATTCATGTGAACATCAACATTGAAATGCATTTCTAATACAGTGTGTCTCCTTAGCTCGAATCTATATGGAAAATTTCCTATTATTAATTTCAGGGAACAAAGTTGTTATTCCTAAAAAGTTCCTTGCTGTCTATAACTTTGTTTGTTTGTGTGCTTGGAGCAGTATCTACTGACGTCATCAGAGTAACTTGAGAGGGTCTCAGAGTTGGATTTAAAGATGGTACAAACAAACGCGCTCGATTGCAATATAACCTTAATTTTATTATTTACTATTGTCAGAGTGTCACAGCTATTATGAATAGGAAAAGTAAAAGTAATTTTTCAAATTAATAAATCTAGACTATAATAAAAATGCATCATATACTAGTATTTATGTACCTACCAAGTGAAGTTTTTAAAATGTAATGATCGTTCTTTACATCAATCACATTGGTATCATTATATTATCCATTTCGTGCATATTTGATGCAGTTATAAATCGGATTACATTTACAAACGACAGTACAAGACGGTGTTAGTGCGATTAGGTTATGTTGCACAAATTGCTCGTAATTGCTCGGACGTCGGATCGCGAGCAGGAAGAGGAACCTCTTTGTGATCTGGATTTGCTTGCTCTAAACAAACAAACACGCACAAATCATGCTCTAGAATACAAACAAACGCGTAAAGTTCCTTGGATCTTTTTAGATCAAACAAACATACCTTATATATTATATATCATTTTTTTCAATTATATAAGAGGAAGCTTGCCAAAGAATATAATTTTTTTGTAATAATATATAGGGTGTTGAATTTAAAATCGCCGAATAAGTATACGTTTTCCTACCTTCGGAACAGCCTGTGTAGTCAGAAATATATTTAGATTGTGCAGCATTAATTTCTATAAATTTTTTGTAGATACAATTTTTTTTTCTAAAATGAAAAATAAGAGCTGCAATCAAAGAACCAGTCTTCGGTGGGACTGCCTGCAGTGGCGGCTCGTGGTCGGAAACGTAGGCTGTTCACAAAATCAAGAACATGCAAATTTTTAACTAAAATCCAATCATTTTTTTCGTACATATCCTTCTTAAATTTTCTTGTAAAGTCTCTAAATTTGCCCTTTGTAGTTTGGGTCAAATTAAGTTCTGGTATTGGTCCGCCCATACTTTTAACTTGAATTTTTTGTTCAAACTAAACGAATTAAAATTGTCTTTCAAATATTGCACAGTAAAACTGTTCGCATCCATAGTTCTTATTTATATATTGTTTAGTGTTTACTTACAATACTACTTTGTTTGTTTTGTGTGCATTTCATTATCTTTTTTACGTACTGTATATTGCATTTCATTACTTTTTTTACGTACTATATATATTCTTTTTTGTTTGTCGGCTGCATCAAAGCGCATTAGTGGCGCTTTGCTTTTTGCAGAGGGATATAACGACGCGGCGTAGTTTTTAACTGCGGGGTGCGCTGTTGCCAATTTATTTTTGTTTTTCTAAAAAAAAATCAATTATTATTTGTATCTTTAAGAGAAATGTACGTTTTTTGGGAACAGTTAAAGATTTACGAGTTTAAGTTTGTGATTTTATGTGCGCGGGTCTAATAAACGTATTGCTGTAGATGAAGTACCTCAAACGAAAATTTAAATCAGTGTTTTAAATAAAATAGATAGTTTCTTTTTTAACAAATATATTGTCTAATTTCCTTTTTTTTTACAAAGTTAAATTTAAGATATTTATAAATTAACACTAAGTATTTAAATTGTTACAACTATGATTATTGTATTAATTATATCAACTTTTATCATCTACAATTCTTTGAAAATCTTCTTATACCTAAAACTAAAATATAAAATTAAATTTAATACAAACCTGTATTAATTACTCATCTGAACTGCATGAGTGTGATTAAACATTGAGCACTGGCTTAATTAATATCAGCAACAAATTAATAGATTAACATATTAAAATTTTTAAATTCCAAGCAAAAGAAAACAATACATGTGAGCCACCCCGATATCTATATCACATTGGCTCTCTCGCTCGCACGTACGAAGCAGAGAGCCAGAAAACAAACAAAAAACCTGGAAACAAATCCGTCCAATACGGAAAAATATAGCAATAGTGAAATAAATAATATAATGTTATATATAGTCACGAAAATTCTGTTAAAACTTAAAGTATAAAGAAATACACCGTTATCCTAAAATATCAAAACAACTTTCAAATGAAAATAACATTAAATTAAGAAATTTATTCAGATAATTGTTTTTTTTCTTAAATAAAAAACTACAGCAGTATGTTATTTAATAAATTAAAATAATTACGCACCCTTGGTTTCATTATAAAACTGTCACCAACAAACAGTATTAGTTCCTATGGTAGTTACGACCTGTGAACGGTGAGTCATTCATAAACAAAACATATATAATATAGTTTATCTGTAAAACACGATATCTGAACGTTGATGTCGATCGATTTGTTAACGTGACCCGAGAACGCAACGAAAGCGAGCACAGGAGCACACTCAATTTGTGCACCGTTCATATGGAATCTGCCGTATCCCTCCCCACCTCCGCTACGTCTTTTATGCGGCTAGGCATTGGATAAAATCAACGTAGTCTCCCCTACTCGGCGCACGTGCTCCGTCGTCGGTCGCTTGCTCGCGATGTACAACATACATATGTATAGAAAGGAACATCGCGTCGTTTATTCCTTTCGCTGCGTTATATTTCACGAATATATTAAGATCGAGTAATAGATTTTATTAGTTTGTAATCGACGATTTGTTTAGGGGGTTCACGTGCTCATGTGCTCCTATACAGAAACCGACACTGACTGCCTGTACAATGATGTGACATGTTTATTATACTCAAAAGAGATTGCTATCAATTTTCGCTACCTATAACAAAAGTATGCAAGGTTTCGTCATTGCACTTTTTGTGATATTTATAATTCAGTTACAGTAGATCTCGAGAAAATGTTACATCAAGTACCCTGTATATTTCCTGTATAGATTTAGATAAGATACGAATTTGTATTTGCCACAAAACCACTAAAGTACATTTATTACGAGATAATATTATATTTTTACATTTGATGATTACATCTGCACAATAGGTAAAGTGACATCTTTTTAATAAAAAAGCAAAATATGGTCGAAGAATATTGACATAATTTTCCTTTTAAAAAGGAAAACAGGAATATTTTTTTTATATACAGGGTGAGTTTTTTATATGGCAAAGTTCGTGTATTAAATAACTGTTAGCCGAATTAAAATTTTGAAGATTGGAATATATATGTATTGTTGCAACAGCTTCATAATTTGAAAATATTTTTAAATATACCGAGTGATCCGTAAGCTTGTAAGGAATAATAAGATTTTTTTTTCAAATGGAACACCCTATATATAAGTAGCTTATTGTGTTCTAGATTAAATCTTGAATATCTTTTGTTATAAATATTTTTTTCGAAAACAACTTAGTTTCCCAATTATTCTCTATTCTCTTTAAAAAATGACGGAATCGCATCTACGGATTTGTCTGAATCTCGTTTCAAACTGTAAAAGGTTGGGGAATCAGCTTTTGTTGTGTTACAGCATAAAGTTCTCTGCATCTTAAAACCCTGGGAATCCTCATTTTGTATTGCAGATTCGGATTCTACCCCATCAAGTATATAATTTTTGTTTGAAACTTTTTTTTCGATTCATAACAGATTGCGCTGTAATCGCAAAAAACATGATTGTGAACGTCTAGAAAAAATACACAAAAAAGAGAAGCAAGCAAACATGATTTTGTGTTTTTTTATTTTAACATTAAATAACATTTCAAAAAGCCATTCAACAACGAAGAACTTTACTTTATCATACCCATTTCAGAAAATGTGTTCGAAAATGTGCCCTTCCACTTCGATACATTTATTTATTCGCAATTGGAATGATTGCACACAACTGAGAAATGTTTCCGGCGTAATCCTTGAACAAGCGTTGGTGATTCGTCCAATCATGTGTTTTCCCTCGTGGTTGGCACTTCTGTACAAACTTCAGACTTTAAGTAGCCCCACATAAAGAAGTCAGGGGAAGTAAGATCTGGCGATCTTGCAGACCAAGACACTGCACCACCTCTTCCGATCCATCGACGATTCTAGACTCGATCTAATACTTCTCGTGCTATTCTTAAATAATGTGCTGGACAACCGTCATGTTGGAACCACATTGTTTGTCGTACGTCCAAGGGAAGGTCTTCAAGTAACACTGGTTAGTTCGTTCTGTAAGATGTTTCGATATTTTTCACCATTTTAAGTTTCCATCGGTGAAATATGGACCAATAATCTTATTGCCAATTATTCCACACAAAACATTTACGTTCCAAGGATGTTGATGTTCAACTTGGCGCAACCAATGGGGATTTTCGATACTCCAGTAATGCATGTTGTGCCGATTTACCGTACCGTGATTTGTGAATGTCGCCTCGTCAGAAAATAATACTCGAGCAGATAAATTGGGATTATCTTGTATCCGTTGAAGGGCCCATTGACAAAATCGCATTCGATTTTGAAAATCATCGCCATGAAGTTCTTGATGCACGGAAACTCTAAATGGATGATATTTCCTACGCTTCAATATTTGGCAGATAGTGGACTGAGAAATTCCTGATCCGCGAGCTATTTCTCGAGTACTAATGTGCGGATTATTAGCTACTGCAGCTAATACCGCGATTTCATTATTTTCTCCAGCAATTGTTTTTCGGCGATTACGTTTTCTTGGCTGTACAGTTCCTTCGCTAGAGAACTGTTGAACGACTCGGTAAAAAGAAGCGCGCGATCGCACCTTGTCGGGAAAACGTTGTGAATAAAGATTAACAGCATCATCGATATTCCTACCACTTTCTCCATAGATGTAAATCATTTCAATTCTCTCTTGTAATGTTCTAGTCTCCATTACTGTTCAAATATTCAACACTAACTAATTTGTATTGGATTAATAATTAATAATCTAAATGGGGATCGGACAATGTGTAAGTATTCACAGCTTGTCAAGTACTGAATAAAGTACGGTTTTGTATCGTGAAATAGCTATCCAATTGCGAATAAATAAATGTATCGAAGTGAAGGGGCAGAGTTTCGAACACATGGCTTTTTGAAATGTTAGTTTATGTTAAAATAAAAAAACACAAAATCATGTTTGCTTGCTTCTCTTTTTTGTGTATTTTTTCTAGACGTGTTTTTTTTTGCGATTACAGCGCAATCTGTTACGAATCGAAAAAAAAGTTTCAAACAAAACCTACACACTTGATGGTGTAGAATCCGAATCTGCAATACAAAATGGGGATTCCCATTTAAGATTTCAAAGTTGTCCCCCCTCCCACTCTGGGGGGGTGAGGTGGGGAATCGAGTGAGCCCCCTACATTATAACAAATCTTATTAAGATCTTTTTTTGTTTTGATGCAGTGTTTTAGAGATATTCCGTTGTCTCAAGATAAAAAACTCACCCTGTATATAGAGTATTCCATTAAAAGAAATATCTTATTGTTTTTTACAAGCTTACGGATCACTCGGTGTACTTAAAAATATTTTCAATTTATAAAGCTGTTACAACAATATATATTCCAATTATCAAAATTTTAATTCAACTAACAATTATTTAATAAATTAATTTTGCCATATAAAAATTTCACCCTGTATATAGATATATAAAAACTGCGCAATTGCCAATTAGGATACTTAAGCACCGTACATCAATTTAAAAGCTAAAAACTCGTAAATAATATAAGTGAACAACAATTCATCGCGAATATCACTTAAAGCGGCTAATTATGCCCATCAATAGAATCATCATGTTGCTCTTTGTATTGTTTTTGATATTTGACCCCGTAGATTTCTTGGAAATTCGGGTCAATAAATTTTAATTCGCAGCGAAATGTTTATTAAATGCATGAATAATATAGTTGACTCGTTCGTAAATACAGCTGTCGTACACAACTCGAAATCTATGTCAGTAAATTTTATTTAAAAATACTTACTTCATCATTACTTTATTCCTTACTCTTGATTAGATAATTTAAATGAATATTTTTTTTATACAAATGAAACAAGTTGTTTATCACCGCAAGCACGAGGTTCTATAGATAGGTAAAAGCCTAGGTATCAAAGAATATTAACATTAATAACTTTATCGAAATTATTTTTATCACATAGCTACTTTTTGCAATTTTTTTTTCCATATGAATAACGAGTACTACATGATTTGTTACACGTATAGTGTATTTCAAGATAAAAATATCGCTTTTAACGTCTGTAATAGCTTTATTGTACCTTCTGTGGGGTTAATTACCTGATCACTGTCACGATATGGCCAGATAGCAAAATAATATTCCTAGATTATTATACCTAATTAGAAATTTAATATAATAAAATACCAAGTGATTCAAAATGATTGTCGTAAGAAAAAAAACTGTTTTCCGGAAAAAAATTATCAATACTTATTACCAATTTAATGAGCGAAGTTAGCTACATACAAATTTCATACATTAAATGAATTTTCTTGACATTTAGCGACATTGGCGTGCGTGTTGTAGTATCTGTCGATTATTTATCTTATAATTTTTTTCAAATCGTTTATATTTATATCTAATATCACCAACAATAGTATTTCTGAATACTGTAAGAAAATAATGGAATTTATCTTGGTAATAGCTCAACAAACAGGTAAAAAATCAATATTAATATTAAGTGAAATAGTTTATTACATTTTATAATTTTATAGGCTTATCATACACTTCAGCGCAATGAGCTGTCAAAAGAAAGTAACATTTTCATACCTATAAAGTTTCTACAGTACAGGAATTATTACCATTAGATCAGGATAGGCGGTTGGAATATTGTCATTGGTTTAATAACAATTTAAGGGACAATGACTTGCTAAACTAATCATTTTTCTCGGATGAAGCCTGGTTTTATCTAACAGACTATATCAATTTACAAAACTATTGTATCTGGTCTGCAGAAAATCCACACGAATTTCGAGAAACGCAATTGCATCCCGTAAAAGTTGACTTTGGTTAGCTAATGTCCAGGCAACGAATAATAGGGCCAATTTTCTTCGAGGAAACTGTAACAGCCCAACGTTACCAACAGATGTTGCAATTGTTTATTGCAGAGTTACAAAAAAAACGAGCTTGAAACAGGTTATTATCAGCACGATAATGCTCCAGCACATACTGCTCGACAAACCTGCCAATATCTTCAACAGTTTTTTACTGACAGGTTCGTTAGAGCACAAAGATGGACACCAAGATCACCTGATTTAACCCCATTAGATTACTTCATGTTTGGCTATCTAAAAAATAGGATCTATAGAAACCACATGCATACCATAGAAGAACTGAGAGATGCAGTTTTGTCACTTAATAGTTATACTAATTGTATGTTATAATTTAAAAAATAAATAAATTAGTTAAACACTAGTTAGTACTGAATTGAAAATCATAATTTAGTAAAGTTAAATTAATTACATTTCATTTTTACAAGCAGAAACACCAATCCATAGTCGTTTATATAATGCGAGTTCAAATATAGGTTACGTTTCCCTTATTTATGACAGATCCGTTTACTTTCTTGTGTTCCAACACTGACTTAGTTCAAACCTTCATTACAAACACGCGGCATATACCTATACCCTATTACTATCTATAGGAGCGGAATTGACAATCATTTTGAATCTCTGTGTACTTTGAAAATACACCTATTTTCATGAAAAAAGCATTCTATCTAGCCGTCTGAGATGTTTATCTTATTATTATGGCGTAAATAAATATTAAAACATTTAAATAAGCATTAAGTATAAACTAACTAATTGATTCGGTTTAGGACTGTCGGTAACAAGTCTATGCAAGTTGGTAAGCAAAGACGTGACTTACACAATCAAGCATGTTTCGACAAAAATACGGGAACTTGTAACAACCTGTTTGCAGGGCAAGTGCACCGGGGCACCGCAAACAAACAAAGGCATACAAGTTCTTGCGTGCTCGAAGTCAAAGCTTAAACTCTTTAGAGCGGAACTACTTAAAATAAAAAAAATACAATAACGATAAGAATATTAAACTTAATCTTCACAATTGAGAAATAGAAGACGAACTCATCCACGTTATTCGCACAGCCTCCATGTACCCAACATCGCCATCCATGGCATTGTATCAATACTTCCCCTTACAATACTAACATTGAGCGTCATCTTCCTCAACAGAAGAACTTTATTGTTTCCTTGACGTTTTCTAAAAATCTATCTCTTTGCTTTCCTTACAAAATTCGGCTTCTTGATCTCTTTTGTTTTCTTCTTTGTCATTTTTTTTTCGTTTAACTCTCCCTCAGCACTTCTAGTTGCCTTAGGATTCTCCAGACTTCTATTTTCTTGTAGCAGATTTTTTATACGTAGTGCTTGTAAGGATTGTTGTCTTTCCCTTGTTACGCTTTGATTGAACCTGTACTTTATTCCTAACATGAGAAATAGGCATTATGTCTTCGAGAAAGCATAATCCAGGCATAACGGACCAGACTGAAGAGTGAGATAATGATGTCCCCATGTTGCCCCATACCAATAGCCCCATCTTGCCTCTTTGGGGCATTCTCTGGTTATGTTATAATAACGTATTAAATATTTGAAATAAACAAATAACGCACTATAGAAAATACATGCAATACATGTCAATTAATAAGCACAAAAAAGTGTAGTTGTAAATAATTTACTTATGCTTCCGATACTGGCCGTTGAACCCACCATCAAAATAATAACGAAATTCCGGAAATTGCAAAGTTCACACACAAACAGCAATAACTTTGTTATTACGACTAGTAAAGTTTCCTTAATTACAACAAACATAAAACAGCACTTGTCAATATTAGAACTGTTATTATTTGACAGATGCTTACTGCCTTCTTGCCCCACCCTCCCCTATAATAAAATCACGAGTGATAGCATAATTAACCATTTTTAATGATAGCGATATTTAATGCTAATGAATTAATGAATAAAAACACATTTTGCGTTGACTAAACACTTTCTTTGTAAGATACTGTATTCATTTAGTGTACAAATACATTTCTATTGCATGTTCTTAATAATCACATTGGGTGGAATGGAATTCGACAATTCTCATGTTGATGTTATTTAACCGACAGTTTAAAGTTATTATTTCCGCACCGTTGGCTCCGCTGTTGAGTAAAAACTGTTTCAGAAAATGTAAACAAATCGCTGTAATTTTGATGTTTATACAAAGAATAGCTGACGTGTGTAGTAAGACCTAGAAAATAGAAATGACTGTCTATTATTAACAAGTAAGTTATAAATTCGTTAGATACAATAAGTGTTTTTACTATACTAGGGCAGCTAGAGGCAAATTGGCGAAATTAATTCAGAAATTTATTTTATGAGAAACCTAATTAATAATGCCAATTATATGAAATCAGTGATTAATTATTTGCAGCTCTGATTGGTTTCATTAAAAATCGGCATCAAACAGACATATTATGAGATTCAAAATGATTGTCGTAAAAAAAAAACTGTTTTCCGGAAAAATGTATCTATACTTATTACCAATTTAATGAGCGAAGTTAGCTACATACAAATTTCATACATTAAATGAACTTTCTTGACATTTAGCGACATTGGCGTTCGTGTTGTAGTATCTTTCTATTATTTATCTTATATTTTTTTTCAAACCGTTTATATTTACATCTAATATCACCAACAATAGTATTTCTGAATACTGTAAGAAAATAAGGGAATTTATCTGTGGTAATTAGCTCAACAAACAGGTAAAAAATCAATATTAACATTAAGTGAAATAGTTTATTACATTTATAATTTTTATAGGCTTATCATACACTTCAGCGCAACGAGCTGTCAAAAGAAAGTTACATTTTCATCCCTATAAAGTTCCTACGGTACAGGAATTATTACCATTAGATCACGATAGGCGATTGGAGTATTGTCATTAGTTTAATAACAATTTAAGGGACGATGACTTGCTAAACAAATCATTTTTCTCGGATGAAGCCTGGTTTTATCTAACAAGCTATATTAATTCACAAAACTATCGTATCTGGTCTGCAGAAAATCCACATGAATTTCGAGAAACGCAATTGCATCCCGTAAAAGTTGGAGTTTGGTTAGCTATGTCCAGGCAACGAATAATAGGGCCAATTTTCTACGAGGAAACTGTAACAGCCTAACGTTACCAACAGATGTTGGAATTGTTTATTGCAGAGTTACAAGAAAATGAGCTTGAAGCAGGTTATTTTCAGCACGACAATGCTCCAGCACATACTGCTCGACAAACCTGCCAATATCTCCAACAGTTTTTTGCTGACAGGTTCGTTAGAGCACAAAGATGGCCACCAAGATCGCCTGATTTAACCCCATTAGATTACTTCATGTTTGGCTATCTAAAAAATAGGATCTATAGAAACCGCATGCATACAAGTTCTTGCGTGCTCGAAGTCAAAGCTTAAACTCTTTAGAGCGGAACTACTTAAAATAAAAAAAATACAATAACGATAAGAATATTAAACTTAATCTTCACAATTGAGACAATAGAAGACGAACTCATCCACGTTATTCGCACAGCCTCCATGTACCCAACATCGCCATCCATGGCATTGTATCAATACTTCCCCTTACAATACTAACATTGAGCGTCATCTTCCTCAACAGAAGAATTTGATTGTTTCCTTGACATTTTCTAAAAATCTATCTCTTTGCTTTTCCTTACAAAATTCGGCTTCTTGATCTCTTCTGTTTTCTTCTTTGTCATTTTTTTTTCCTTTAACTCTCCCTCAGCACTTCTAGTTGCCTTAGGGATTCTCCAGACTTCTATTTTCTTATAACAGATTTTTATACGTAATGCTTGTAAAGATTGTTGTCTTTCCCTTGTTACGCTTTGATTGAACCTGTACTTTATTCCTAACATGAGAAATAGGCATTGTGTCTTCGAGAAAGCATAATGGCATAACCAGGCATAACGGACCAGACTGAAGAGTGAGATAATGATGTCCCCATGTTGCCCCATACCAATAGCCCCATCTTGCCTCTTTGGGACATTTTCTGGTTATGTTATAATAACATATTAAATATTTGAAATAAGCAAATAACACACTATAGAAGATACATGCAATACATGTCAATTAATAAGCACAAAAAAGTGTAGTCGTAAATAATTTACTTATGCTTCCGATACTGGCCGTTGAACTCACCATCAAAATAATAACGAAATTCTGGAAATTGCAAAGTTCACGCATAAACAGCAATAACTTTGTTATTACGACTAGTAAAATTTCCTACATTGCAACAAACATAAAACAGCACTTGTCAATATTAGGACTGTTATTATTTGACAGATGCTTACTGCCTTCTTGCCCCCACCCTCTCCTATGATAAAATCACGAGTGATAGCAAAATTAACCATTTGTAATGATAGCGATATTTAATGCTAATGGATTAATGAATAAAAACACATTTTGCGTTGTTGACTAAACACTTTCTTTGTAAGATACTGTATTCAGTTAGTGTACGAATACATTTCTGTTGCATGTTCTTGATAATCACATTCGGTCGAATGGAATTCGACAATTCTCATGTTGATGTTATTTAACCGACAGTTTAAAGTTATTATTTCCGCACCGTTGGCTCCGCTGTTGAATAAAAACTGTTTCAGAAAATGTAAACAAATCGCTGTAATTTTGATGTTTATACAAAGAATAGCTGACGTGTGTAGTAAGACCTAGAAAATAGAAATGACTGTCTATTATTAACAAGTAAGTTATAAATTCGTTAGATACAATAAGTGTTTTTACTATACTAGAGGCAGCTAGAGGCAAATTGGCGAAATTAATTCAGAAATTTCTTCTATGAGAAACCTAATTAACAGTGCCAATTATATGAAATCAGTGATTATTATTTGCAGCTCTGATTGGTTTCCTTAAAAATCGGCATCAAACAGACATACTATGAGATTCAAAATGATTGTCGTAAAAAAGAACTGTTTTCCGGAAAAATTTATCTATACTTATTACCAATTTAATGAGCGAAGTTAGCTACATACAAATTTCATACATTAAATGAATTTTCTTGACATTTAGCGACATTGGCGTGCGTGTTGTAGTATCTTTCGATTATTTATCTTATATTTTTTTTTCAAACCGTTCATATTTACATCTAATATCATCAACAATAGTATTTCTGAATACTGTAAGAAAATAAGGGAATTTATCTGTGGTAATTAGCTCAACAAACAGGTAAAAAATCAATATTAACATTAAGTGAAATAGTTTATTACATTTTATAATTTTATAGGCTTATCATACACTTCAGCGCAAGGAGCTGTCAAAAGAAAGTTACATTTTCATCCCTATAAAGTTGCTACGGTACAGGAATTATTACCATTAGATCACGATAGGCGATTGGAATATTGTCATTGGTTTAATAACACTTTAAGGGACGATGACTTGCTAAACAAATCATTTTTCTCGGATGAAGCCTGGTTTTATCTAACAGGCTATATCAATTCACAAAACTATCGTATCTGGTCTGCAGAAAATCCACATGAATTTCGAGAAACGCAATTGCATCCCGTAAAAGTTGGAGTTTGGTTAGCCATGTCCAGGCAAGGAATAATAGGGCCAATTTTCTTCGAGGAAATTGTAACAGCCCAACGTTACCAACAGATGTTGCAATTGTTTATTGCAGAGTTACAAAAAAAATGAGCTTGAAGCAGGTTATTTTCAGCACGATAATGCTCCAGCACATACTGCTCGACAAACCTGCCAATATCTTCAACAGTTTTTTGCTGACAGGTTCGTTAGAGCACAAAGATGGCCACCGAGATCGTCTGATCTAACCCCATTAGATTACTTCATGTTCGGCTATCTAAAAAATAGGATCTATAGAAACCGCATGCATACCATAGAAGAACTGAGAGATGCAGTTTTGTCACTTAATAGTTATACTAATTGTATGTTATAATTTAAACTAATAAATAGATTTAGTTAAACACCAGTTAGTACTGAATTGTAAAATCATAATTTAGTAATGTTAAATTAATTACATTTCATTTTTACAAGCAGAAACACCAATCCATAGTCGTTTATATAATGCGAGTTCAAATATAGGTTACGTTTTCCTTATTTATGACAGATCCGTTTACTTTCTTGTGTTCCAACACTGACTTAGTTCAAACCTTCATTACAAACACGCGGCATATACCTACACCCTGCTACTATCTGTAGGAACGGAATTGACAATCATTTTGAATCTCATAGTATTTGTGATATATTTTCGGGAGAGGGTACTAAATGATACAATGACAGCAGCCAGATATAGACTTATATTATATGAATTTGTGGAACAATTATTTGATGATGAATTACAGCTAGGCTATTTTCAAAATGACAATGCTACTGCTCATACAGCAAGAGAAACAAGAGAGTATTTGTAGGACTTTTTTGATAACAGTGTTATTGGCTTTAAACGTTGGCCACCTAGATTACCCGATCTTACACAGCTTGACTTTTGTTTTATTTGGTCATCTAGAAAATAAAATATATGGGAACCACTTACATAATATGGATTATTTAAAGAAGGAATAAGAAATGAAATGGAGAATATTACAAATGAGCAATTAATAAATGTTTCTGAAAACATGAAGACGGGGGTAGATGCTTGCATAAATAATGGTGGTTCCCATTTTGAATACAGCGTGTAAGCAGTGCAGATATCTTAAAGAAACATATTCCCAATTTTTTAATTTATATTATATTTTTGTTGTAGCGCGTATGACTATATGAAAAGCACCCACCCATTGTTGTCCATTCAGTACCTCGTATAAATTACGAAGAATGTCTGATATAAGTTAAGACATGACATAAATGTATATTTTTACGATATATATTGTTTAAACCTTCTATACTTTCAATTAAACCTGGTTGTATTTGTTATCAGAAATATACTGTTTTGAAAAATGTTATTTTTGCGCGGGAGTTAGTTGAATGACTCATACCTTAGATGCAATTTTGGTGCACTATACTTATTGCCCGGGTTGACATTAGTGTATATTAAGTTGCATACGCACAATTGGACAAAAACCGCACAATGACAGCACGTTACTGTGTTTTATTAATTGACTTCACTCGAAACAGTGGATGTAAATATTGATATAATCTTCTTAATTAATTAATCTAATTAATGCTGTTTAATTTAAATTCCACATCTCTCTCGTACATACTACAAAAAACTACTACAAAAAGTAGCAGCTTCTTTTGATATTGGATAGCTGCTACAAACTGCTAACAGTTGTTAGCTGCTATAAAATAGCAGTTTGCTTCGTAGCTACACATCATTACGCATAATTAAAATGCGGCAAAAATAAGTAATATTTTTCATATTTTAATTAATTGAATTAATGCTTTTCCTTCAGAGAACTGTGTTAATATATCTAAATCGGGATTTCTTTGGAAAACATGGCGCATCTACCTTTTCTTTAAGACGAAGCCCAAAATTGTTTACGATATTGCATAAATTGTATTTAACAAAGCACAAAACAGCATCATTTAATTTAATGTTAGGTTATTCAAAGAATTTTATGCCGTTTATTATATGTTTGAAATTAATATGTACAAAATTATATTGTTTTCAGCCAATATAAAAACGGTAAAATACTACATTTTATGTTTAGTTAATCCAACCAATTTTCACAGTGTGTCTATTATGTTATGTCTATTTACCACGTAGAATGTACAGACAGATACGAGGTCATCCGCTGTTTAGACAAGAGAAGATTTATATTTAGATCCCAACAGGAACAAGAGTATTATACTTAAACGCAAATAAGCGGAATAAAGCGCACGGAAGTTATTAGACTACCTTAGACACATACACACATAATACGTATCATAACAAGAGCTAGTATTACAGATACTGATTATATAATAGAAAAAAATATTATTCCGTTCCAAATTATAATGTGTAATTTTACTTGATGATTGATGTACTGCACATTCATTCTTATTCTTCTTACTAAAAATGCTATCCTTTACAATTCAAGGATATAATTAAAATGTGTTTTTTCCACTTTACATATAAACAACAACTTAATAAATAAAAACTTTATGTATGGGAAAATTAGTTTCTACACTAGTCTTAATAATAGCATGAATAGTAGGCTGTTACGATTCTATAATCGGAAATTATTACATTTATATTCAGGCTTAGGCAAATGTAAAGGGAATATACATATATTGGCACGTCAAAATTGGGCCTTTTGCATGACAAGAAATAACACACAAAATATTATAAAATCACAACTATAATTTCTGTTTATAACATACATATACAGGTTGTTTTAAAACATCGTTTAAAGATTTTAAGGGCATGTAGTACGATCGAAAATAAGGTTAAAAGTCATAATAAACATATGTCCACAAATTAACTGTTTACGAGATAACAGCGATTTTATCGCAATTGCAGAATAAGTTTGCTTTAGCGGTTTTTATTAAGATGTTATTGCATTTTAACATAAAATAGATTATAACTAAAGAAGATGTTCAAAATGACGTCCTTCCATTTCGACACAGGATCTACATCTGCTTTCAAAGGAAGCGCGCACTCTTTCAAAAAACAAGGGTTTTCTCGTAATATCTGGCAACAGTGTTCTATTCGTTGGCGCAACTCTGGAAAATCGTTTACCGGTGTTGCGTACACTAAACTTTTCAAATAACCCCAGATACTAAAGTCCAACGGGTTTAGATCGGGAGACCTTGGAGGCCAAGCAATGGGACCTGCTCAGCCTATCCATCTCCCAGGACATTCATTGTTAAGATGTTCCCTAACAGCACGCGTAAAGTGCGGTGGAGCTCCATCTTGCATAAACCAGAGGTTCAGTCTTAGATTTATAGGTAAATCTTCCAAATGTTCAGGTAAAGTATTTTCCAAGAACTCGAGGTATGCAGGACCTGTTAAGCGTTGTGGAAAAACAATCGGTCCTAACAACCGTTCCCCTATCATGCCTAACCAGATGTTTAAGAGAAATGTTGCTGGTGCCTGGCTTCAACGGTAGCATGAGGATTCTCGTCACACCAAACGTGATTGTTGTGGAAATTAAATATTCCATTTTTAGTAAAACCAGCTTCATCAGTGAAAAGGATGTTATCAGCGAAATCTGGCCGATCAGCAGCTGTTCGCAAAAACTACTCCCAGAAAGCCCTTCTCGCTTGATAATCCGGAGCAGTAAGGGCTTGTACCCGTTGGATATGGTAGGGGTATAGGAGTTGCTTATGAAGAGTTCTCCAAACAAGATTGCTGCTTACACCCACTTGAGTCGAAATTCTTCTAACACTAGTTTCGGGATTTTCATCAATAATATTTAAAATTCGATCTTCTATCTGTGGAGTACATGCTATTCCCTACCGTCCAGTATCAGAAGACCGCTTCTCAAACGAACCAGTTTCTCTTAGTCGTTGAAACATCACATGCGAAGGCAGTTGGCGATCAGGAAACGTTTCAGCACAGAAGCGACGTGCTTGTAAAGAATTCCCATTAGCACGACCGTACATGAACACCATATCGCTCATTTCAGCATTAGAATACGCAACCATTGTAATTGCTACAAATTGCACAAAACGTCAAATTAAACTGTCATAAAACAATAGCTGATAAGCACCTGTTTACTGGGATATGTTATATCCATGTACTACTAGGAACACTCGCTGTTATCTCGTAAACGGTTGATTTGTGAACATATATTTATTATGACTTTTAACCTTATTTTCGATCGTACTACAAGCCCTTAAAATCTTTAAAGGATGTTTCAAAACATCCTGTATTTATGTAATGCCAATAAACTGATATTATTATTTAATTGACTAAATAAATTCTGCCGTACATTATTTTATTTTGTTGTGCTTTGTCTTATTCTGGCGTGCATTGCCTTATTTTATAGTGCAATATAAACTTCTGACGTGTAATAATATCTTTTAACGGGCATTTGTCCGCAATAAATATATGTATCATTAAAATTAAAATAACAAGAAGTTTATATCCCAATCTTTGTTTAATTTAAATTTTCATTTTTCGGTCTTAAGACCATCATCAAGAAAAAAACGTCAATATTGTAAATATAAAAAAATGGTGTGTCAATAAAGCAATAAAACATGTGTAGAGAGAAAACAATCGTCAAATTTAAAATCAAATCAAATAAGACTGTATACGCATAGTTTAAACAGCTCGGCCAATGGACGAGTCATCGGGGTCCCAATTTCTAAGCCTAACTTCACTTCAAACAACAGCTTCCCAAATGGCAGTTTGTTATTGTTTACATTCGTATACCTACATAAATTAGTTTACTCATCCGTTTAATGATTTACTTCTTTTATTTATTTATTTTACGTATTTTATTAGTTTTAAATTACCCCTGCAGTTTTAAAAATATTTAATGAACCTTGGTAAGGTGCATTGTGTAAAGGCAAGGTTAGGGCCATAACATTTACACACTTTGTTACATATTATATTGTTACGTCTAAGTGAAATCACCATGACAGAAAATGCCAATGGGTATCATGCTATTGTGCCCTTCGCTCTTGCAAGATAAATTTTGATGTTAACAATGTCCCAGTTTCTTTGGATTTGCGAATGAATCTATTTTATACAACAGGACAAGAATTAAGAAAGCACATAAGAAGATAAGAACTACTGTCATTGTGCAGAGGTTCCTATATCACATTAAATTTAGTTTATTTGTTAGATATTCATTTTAAACTTCATCACTATTTATCACAATAACTCAATCAATTGATTTTATGTTCGCTTTTTGACATAATGTGATTTTGGTCTGAACTGCATTACACTAGTGTAAATTTCAATCCTCACATTTCACATCTATTTACATTATAGACAACTGGGTATTATTTAGACTACGTCTGAAGCTCTATCCACTGGTGCACCCCCGAACACCATTATTGTTTATTTTTTAATGTAGTTTGTGAATTAGAACAGAGAAATGTGGAATTTCTAATTTATGTGGTGGAGGAATTAAAATCTATTCTTATTTTAACCCCTTAAAATCAGAGATAACCAGTTGGTGACTTTGTTTTCTTCCATTTTAGTAGACAAACAAGGTATTTTAGACTGAAGTAGAGTTAAGTTCGATTATTTGCGATATAAACAAGTAAGTTTTCTTGCTTATTACCAAAATAACCTTAACAACATACGTAACTTAAATCTAACCAACAAGAAAAGGTTTATTTCAAAAAACAAACTTGAACATTTATTGCTAACAAGGGAACACCGGCGGGTGTCCCCCTCCGATTTCGATGAAACTTAAACAGATCGAAGAGTACCTTAAAATTAAGAGACACGTATTTTTTTTTTATCGGAGTATCCGCACGATTTTGGGGTACAGCCCCTCCAAAGTTTGGACGATTTTTCAATTTTTGCAAATATTTCCTAAATTATAACAGATATTAAATTCTTCTTAACATAATTTGCAGCATATCGCATGGCCCTAAGGGTGGTGTCGTCCGTATTCGCAAAAGTTAATAACGGGGGACGGGTACCCCGTACCCCCCATTTTTTTTAACATTTTTTTCTTTTTCTTAATCACCAAAAGAAGGCCGATTTTACATAGAATACGATGATGTATAACAGGTTTAGAAAATTAATAATTGTAAAAATAGAAAAATAATAATAAAGCTTCAAAATTAATAAACTTGTCTATTGATATAAATCAAATGAACTATAACAGAAATAAGTTTTTATCCTGAACATAATTTCCAGCATAATACATGGTCTCAAGGTAGATATCTTCATAAAAGGCTAATAACGGGGAGGGGTACCCATACCCCCGCATTTTTTAATAATAAGTTTATTCATTATTCATCAAAAAAAGATCGCTTTTACATAGAGAACGGTGATGTATAATAAATTTAGAAAATTAATAATAGTAATAATAACTAAATATATGGAGTTCTTGGAGTGGGCATTGTGTTGCCGAACTTCAGCAATTAGTGCCAAAAGATAAAACTTTGAACATTTTAAATATACCCAAAAAAAAGGCAGCGATGGTACAACCTCTAGATGTATATGGTTTTAGACTGTGGAAAAATTTTGTTAGAACTTTTTCGGATATAGTGATTCTTATGAATTACGACATAGATTTACATCAGAGAAATAATATTATTAAGTTGCAATCCCTAACCCATAATCAGTTTTCTTCCCAAGATTTTTCGACGTATTCAAGTACTCGTGGTATAAGAGTGGATACGTTGAGGAAAAACCTGGGCCCTTTAAAACTCCTGTAGAGTTTTGTTTTAACAAAGATGCGCAGTTTACACCCTTGTGTAGTATTTGCAATAAACCAGCTATTGTGCGGTGTCCATGGTACAAACAAAATCTGTGTTTTAAACACTTTTACACAGACTATCACTACTATAATACTTACATAGCTTAATTACTGTATGTATATTAATCTTGTTCACTATTGCAATACATATATACCAATAATCGCATTACAGTATGTCATGTATTTAAACATTTATAAGCATTATAATGTTTTTCTAATTCTGTTCTATTGTTTCCGAAATGTTATAATCGTTACAAACACATTAGTTATATTTATGCTCCATTGAATACTTACATTGTACACCTACATTGCACGAAAAACTTGAAATAAATTAAAAAATATATATGTATGTATTATTTAATCCTTCGTTCTGTGTAGCAAATTTGTTCATATATACGCACTAAAGGATTATGGTATTCTAAGAATGAATAACATTTTATTAAGGAAATATATAAAACGCAGTCACTAACTGCAATTGATAAAACGATTTATATTGCTACCACCGATAAAAGTTTCGTATAGTAGGTATATAGTATAAGGTAGTAGGCATAGAAAGGTTTGACCATAGCTTGTCGAGTAGATACAATTCTAAATTAAGAAATATTTAAGTAAGGAGAGCAGCGGAGTAACGATAACAAATAATTGTTGTTAATGTACTATATTATTATTGTTACAATTATTTTTATTATTAATCCTCCAAATTTATTACTATTGTTTTCTATGTAAAAGCGATCTTTTTTGATGAATAAGGAATCAACTTATTATTAAAAAAATGCGGGGGTATGAGGTACCCCGTCCCCCGTTATTAGCTTTTTATGAAGATATCTACCTTGAGACCATGTATTATGCTGGAAATTATGTTCAGGATAAAAACTTATTTCTATTATAGTTCATTTGATTTATATCAATAGACAAGTTTATTAATTTTGAAGCTTTATTATTATTTTTCTATTTTTACAATTATTAATTTTCTAAACTTGTTATACATCATCGTATTCTATGTAAAATCGGCCTCTTTTGATGAATAAGAAAAAGAAAAAATGTAAAAAAAAGGGGGTAGGGGTACCCCGCCCCCGTTATTAACTTTTTGCGAATACGGAGACCCCACCTTTAGGCCATGCGATATGCTGCAAATTATGTTAAGAAGAAAATTTAATATCTGTTATAATTTTAGGAAATATTTGCAAAAATTGAAAAATCGTCCAAACTTTGGAGGGGGCTGTACCCAAAATCGTGCGGGTACGCCGATAAAAAAAAATACGTGTCTCTTATTTTAAGGTACTCTTTCGATCTGTTAAGTTTCATCGAAATCGGAGGGGGACACCCGCCGGTGTTCCCTTGTAAGTCAATTCTTGTTTGCCCTAAATATCCGTGATATTGGAAAGAGTGTGAATGTATTAAATTTATAGTGTACGTTTTATTATTAAAAAGAAATAATACAGCTCAGATAACATTTTATTGTTTACCACGCACTGACTAATGCTTGGATTCTGTGCAATTTTTCGTAAATTTTGCATGTTTTGCTGGTATAATGCTGTTCGAATAAGTGTGAAAGGCACGTAATATTATTAAGCTAACTATTACTTGAAATTATGCTTTCATAATGGTCCAATGGTATTGATGTATAAAGATTAATTATAAACGCGTGTGTTTTTGTTTTAATAAACCTTATTAACATGGTTGTAATAAAGAGAAAAAATGTGGTTATTAGCTGCAGATGTAACAAAGCTTTGTTGAAGAGTACAAAACGTTATAAAAACAATGTAATAAAATTATAGATAAATATGCGTGCAATACAATACATTAGATTAGATGGAATTTAATACATACACAATCAGAAAAGACTTCAAAAATTAATAAAAATAGGATTTGTCTTATCATAATATGAAAAATCGGAATTTACTGTTCAGATAAAACTATTCAGAATATTCATTCAATAAGGTCGGTGCGTTATCTTCGACAAGCTGATATTATACAGTGTGTGTCACATTAAAACATATTTAATATAATAATTGTTAATATGTCTGGCCCTGACTTGCATTTAAATGTTTTAACTATTTATCATTTTGTCAGCTGTCATTAAACCTACAACTTTGTGAGCAATTACTTATTGTGATTTTCTATATTGTTTCATTTTAACTTGTATATTTTTAGTGCCTCCTTATATTAAAACGAAATATCGAGGTATTTATTTAGTTTTATTTTGACGTACCGAATATCCGTATAATTCTCTGATTGTTTATACAACGTGTGTATAAATTGTCGCAAAAGCTACACGTAGCGACATACTTCGTTCGTTTCTGAATCGAAAATCTAAATGGTAAAATATTGTACTATGCTTCATAAGTCTTCACGAGGTTCTTGAAGTTCGGTTTTTTTAGTTCCTTAATAAACGTTTGTGTTCGTTATTTGTCGGTATAGATAGCTGCAATTTTGAATTTAGACGATTTCTTATTCCTGTTTTTTCGTAAGCAGTTCCTTTTTGATTTTAGAGCCTGGTTTCAACATTTCTTCATAAGCATCCTCTCATGAAAAACACATTTGGCAACATTGTAGGACAATGACTTTGTATTCTAATTTGATTTCAATCAAAACCATTACTATCAAATTTTGACATTTATCTGAAGTGTTCAATTTTATGCAAGCTCTGCTCTTTTTCGTGATTACTCGTATTCTCTTGATTAGTTTTTCTGTTTCAGTGTTTTTATCGTTCTCGTATTATTATTTTGTTTATTTACAATGGTTTTTACATTTAATGAATATGCCGATATGTATACGGTATACGGTTTTTGTAATTGAAATGCTAACATGGCAGAACAGGAATATCGCGTACGTTTTCCAAACCGGAGACAACCTACTGGAAACGTATTTCGACGGCTGGACCAACGTCTACGTGAAACTGGTTCGTTTAAGAAAAGAAATGCCAACGCTGGTCGACCTAGGCAATGGCGTACATTACAACTGGAAGAAGAAATTCTAGACTCAGTACATGAAGATCCATCCGTCAGTACTCGACAGTTGGCGTCCACATTCAATATCCGCAGTAATAAGACCGTTCATTTGGTTCTACGTGAAAACCTTCTTTATCCATACCATATACCTAAGGTGCAGCCGCTCTATGAAAACGATAACATACACCGTTCAAACTTTTGTCATAGTATCTTAAATAGGATTCAAGAAGATGGCGACTTTTTAAGAGGTGTTCTTTGGACCGACGAGTCTATGTTTACCAGGGATGGCGTACTCAATACCCATAATTTTCACCATTGGGCAGATGAAAATCCTCATGCGTTTCGGGAATACGGTGACCAAAGAAAGTTTTCAGTTAATGTTTGGCTGGGTATAATAAATCACCGTGTCGTTGGACCAATCTATCTGCCAAATCGACTTGATGCCAACGGGTATTTAAATGTATTAGAACAAGTTATTGACGAGATGCCATTGAATATACGCCGTAACATGTTTTACATGCATGATGGAGCTCCGGCACATTTTTCTCGTAATGTGAGAGAGTGGTTGGATGAACACTTCCCTAACAGGTGGATTGGTCGCGGTGATCCTATCTTATGGCCTGCAAGGTCTCCCGACCTAAATCCTTTAGACTTTTTTGTTTGGGGGTTTCATAAAGGTGAAAGTTTACGTAACACCTCCACAAGACGCTGACGAAATTATAGGACGAATTAACGCGGCAGTATTAGAAATTACACCGGAAAGGCTTGAACAAGTAATACAGACAATACCTCGTAGATTGCAAATGTGTTTACAAACAGACGGATATCAATTTGAACATATGCGTAGGTAATAGTGTCGCTAATTTATTACAAGAGATGCGTTCGAAAAATCAAAACTACTAATTCTGTTTTAATAAAGCTTTCTTATTGCTTTTCTCTATGTATCATTTGTGTTATCCAATTTGTCATTTGTAATTCTGGTCTGTCAATTTTGACAAGTATTGTAACTACCATTACGGTAGTATGCGACTACAGTGTTGCCAAATGTATGTTACTTTCAAGTGGCTCCGGAAGACGCATGAAGCATAGTACCATATTTTACCATTTAGATATTAGATTCAGAAACGAAGGAAGAATGTCGCTGCGAATAGCTTTTGCGACAATTTATACATATATTTATATTTAATGTAATATTCAAAATATAATTAATTTTGAATCGTCAAAAATTTTTTTTTGCCATAGTGAAGAATTCTTAAAAGCAATATAATATTATAGATAGTAATATATGTCTTTCAATATGTTAAAGAACAACGAAACGTTACAAGTAAACATAAAACAATATTAAATGAGTTAGGAAAATTTTTATTTAGCACCTCAAATTCCAAAGATAAATGTAATTACAATTATAAGCTGTTAAAATAAAGAAACTACAATATAGACTTACTTTAGCAGGTGTTTTTTCCAAGCCAGACGTGATAGAAGATATTTAACTTTGTTGTTATTATCAGCAGTGCAAAAAAAAAATTTAAATTTGTATATAATTCACAAAAAATATATGATAAGTACAAGTCAGAAAAATAAATTTGTTGATCTATGTGGTTTACCAGGCTAAAATGCACCTCAAACTTCAAAATAAACACATCCTTAGAAGAAAATGCTGAGAAGTATATCAGATAGTAATTCCATGCATGATATTATCGTAATCAATGCAAGATATTTTATGCTAATGATGCTTAATATCCATTTAAAGCCAGCCTTGTTATTTTAGGCACAATTTAAATGCATAATATGTTACATTCATCAGTCACAATACACACGTTAAACACATCAAGTAGACTTAAAAATTTAACCATATATAACAAGCCACCTTTTTTTGTATGCATGTATAACTGCTAAACAAGCGACTAAAAACAAACATGTAGCGAACAAATAAAGAATTCCATCAAAAAGTTGCGTAAAATATGCGCTCCTATAAACTGGGTACTCATAATGAACTTCTGACAATTTTAAAAACTCCATTTGTTCCCGGAAAATTGCGTCATTAAACTCATTGAATAATCATAATCATTTGCATAAAGTAGCGCTACAATCAAACAGATGATGGAATAACAGATTTTGAAAAAAACAAATATTTGAATAAACATGTGGTTAAATTTAATTTATCTATTTGTTATTATCTGTGAGTAATGGATAACAGCGGTCAAAACAGTTCAAAGACGCAGTAAATATGACACACATACACACACATATATCTAAAGATATCGGTATTTTAAATTTGGTTTTTCAGAATAAATAATTGTGTCTGGTAATTGATTTTGAAATTGCATTAAATATACATATTTTAATTGCTGTACTAGTAGGTATTTGAAGAACACTCTTCAATTTCTAAAATGTACTGGGAACATTCATTACAGAGTACACAGAGTAAGGACAATGGATGTCATCGTGGTCCAAATTTCTAGCCTAGCTTCAGCTTCCCAAAATGGCAGTTTGTTATTGTTTACATTCGTATCTACACAAATTAGTGGTTTACTCATCCGTTTAATCTACTTACATGATTTACTTGTTTTATTTATTTATTTTACGTATTTTATTACTTTTGAATTACCCCTGCAGTTTTAAAAATATTTAATGAACCATGATATTCTTGTGTAAAAGGTAAGATCGGTGGCCAGTGGCCATAACATTTACATGCTTCTAAGAAAAAAATCTTATATATTATATATAATATATAAGAATATATTATATAATATATATCAAAGTATGTAGATTTCTTTCTTAGAAGCATGTAAATGTTATGGCCACTGGCCACCAATCTTACCTTTTACACAAGAATATCATGGTTCATTAAATATTTTTAAGTTTAAGTGAAATGACTTGAACAACCGTGAAAGAAGACACCAATGGGTATCATGTTGTAGTGCCAGTCACTCTCGCAAAATAAATTGTGATGCTAATGATGGTCGCAGTTTCTTGGGATTTCCGAATGAATCTAATATATATGACACGATACGAATTAAGAAAGTACATGAATAAGAAGAACTATTGTCATTGTGCAGAGATTCCTAGGTCACATTAAATCAATTTATTTGTTAGATACACATTTTAAGCTAGATTGCTATTTATCGCAATAACTAACCTAATTCATTTTATGTTCACTTCTTAAAATAATGTGATTTTAGTTTGAACTGCATTATACTGGTATAAATTTTAATCGCATTTATTCACATTATAGACAATTCAATATTATATAGTCTACGTTTGAACTCTATCCACTTGTGCACCCCCGGGCATTATTGTTGACAAATCAGTGCAGGGTCGGATGTTAGAAATGAAGTAGTCGAATAAAAAGGAACAATCTTTATATCGCACAGAAAGATATAGTCATAACTCTTGAACCCTAATTAAAAAGTTATTGTGTGTTCGTGTCAGAAATTTGAAAGTCTCTACCACCGAAGCTGTTGCATTTTTATTAATTTGTTTGAGAAAGAACCACAACATATTTATTTCTGGAAGAATATTTTACACTATAAAAATATAAATAAAGAGTTATTTCACAAAAAGGAAAGAATATGAACATAATTATCGTAAAACACTTGCAAATATATGTATCACTTAATCAAATATTATTTTACTGGAATCGTGTTTTTTATTACTATAAACTGTTCATATATTTGCAAGAAAATCACAATAAAAAACGCATAAATTTGTGTATTTTTTTAATCTATTTTTCTATTTCCTTTAAAATATAAATTATTCCACACAGCTTTACAAAATGGCAGCTGGGCTTGAAGGTCATTCAAAACGGATCACAAAGGAACAAAGGATTTTGCGAGCTTGTCCTTAGTGTGTTATACTGCGTAGATACTAACTTTATTAATTTAAACAAAACAACCACTAAATTATTACAGTTTCGCATTCCTTGTTAAATTTACATAGCACTTTGTTAGGCATATATTAGAACTAAGTCGCATAGTTTCTGAATTACATTATTTTTTTAATGGCATTCACAGCGTCCTGGAAATTTAATACTGATGGAGTCGTTTTTATTTCCATTTACTATAACAGAATCAAGATTTCATAGAATTTTTATACCAAAGCATAAAACAAAGCATATTTGAGTTGATAGTGAAAAAAATTAATCTCTAATACTCATATTTTTTTTACATTTACAGTTAGATCAAATGGACCAAGGGTCCCAATCGAAAATGCTCAAGAACACAACGGCCATCGGCCATAGACTCGAAAGAAGAAAACAGTTCCTCAAGCGAGCCTGCAGAAATCTAGGCCTAGATGTACCTGGCAACGACACACTCCACAAACCCAACCCTTGGGAATTCCTAGTCAACCAACAATACCACCTAGTCTGGTGTAACGTCTTCAAAGCAGCTTCCTCTTCATGGATGTATAACTTCAACATCCTAGCAGGGTAAGTAATAGCATTGTTTATATACATACTTAGTTAGTCAACCTTATGGACAAAATAGTTAACGGATTTTTGAACATTTTGGACAAAAGCGGTAGATGGCAGCACGGCGTTGATGTCCATCTCGATTTAAATATAAACTTTATAGTTAGCCTACTACATACAAGATGGCCCTCTTACGTGTCGGCAAAATATATTTAATTGCAATAGCATTGCAAGGTCCGGGGAAAAGAGAGGGTGGATAGGTGATGACACTGTGATGACTCGCCACGCGATAATTCTCGTGTTTACATTGAAATGTTTGTTTTATTAGGGAGAATAAATATTTAGTATGATAATATATAATCGGTATCTGTTTACCATTTTACTTTATTTTTTCTTAGTTTCTAATTTAATGTTATGCTCTATATATGTGTGTAGTTCTAAGTTTTGTGTTATATTTATATAATATTTTTTATTTGATTTACTTATGTTTACTATTGCATAATAGTAGAAATTCGTTTTTCATTATAAAAATAAATATGTAGTTTGATAGTACAAATCGCCATTTAGAGCATGATTTGTGCATGTTTGTTTGTTTAGAGCAAGCAAATCCAGATCACAAAGAGGTTCCTCTTTCTGCTCGCGATTCGACGTCCGAGCAATTACGAGCAATTTGTGCAACATAACCTAATCGCACTAACATCGTGTTGTAAACTGTCGTTTGTAAATGTATCCGATTATATACCTGCATCAAATATGCACGATATGGATAATATAATGATACCAATGTGATTGATGTAAAGAACGATCATTATATTTTAAAAACTTCACTTGATAGGTACATAAATACTAGTATATGATGCATTTTTATTGTAGTCTACATTTATTACTTTGAAAAATTACTTTTACTTTTCCTATTCATAATAGCTGTGACAATTTGACAATAGTAAATAATAAAATTAAGGTTATATTGCAATCGAGCGCGTTTGTTTGTACCATCTTTAAATCCAACTCTGAGACGCTCTCAAGTTACTCTGATGACGTCAGTAGATACTGCTCCAAGCACACAAATAAACAAAGCTATTAAAAACAGCATACATGATGACGCGTTCCCGCTCTTTCTCTTGATTGGCTGAAAAGTTACGATGTAACCTTGTATATACAGATGTTGCCCCCAAAGGTTACCTTGTAACTTTTCAGCCGCTCAAGAGAAAGAGCGCGAACGCGTCATTATGTATGGTTTTTTTAATAAGTAAAGTGGTGCATATATGTAAAAATAAATGGCGATTTGTACCCCCAAACTACATATTTATTCATTATATAAAAAACGAATTTCTAATATTATGTAATAGTAAACATAAGTAAATCAAATAAAAAATGTTTTGTGAATATAAGAAAACTATACACAGCGTACCTATACATTAAATTAGAACTAAGAAAAAGTCAAAAAGTAAAGTAAAATGGTACATACATCTAAAAAAAAATAACGATTTATAGTAGGCTACATTTTAAATTTCAAATTTCCCGCCTTTACACCAGCTGAAGTTAGCGATAGTACCGCTATACACGGGAGAAGCGAAGATAGCAATAGGAGAGAGGAGGAGAAGAAGGTTTTCGTATATACGTTCGAAGGAAAAACCCGCGTTTTATTAAAATTTTAAATATAAAAAGACCATCGAACTACAGATTATATATCATCAAACTAAATACTTATTCTTTTTAATAAAACAAACATTTTCTGATTATTATATAATCATAAGCATAAGTAAATTAAGTTAACAAAACAACTTATTAATTTAAAAACTAAGAAAATAAAAATTGAGAAGTAGATTTATGTTTTTTTTCTCGCCAAATTTTCGTCCTTTTAGATTTAACTTTTCTCTTTTCAGTGATTTTTGTTTTAAGTTTAAATATTTTATTCTTAAAAGAAAAAACTTCAATTTAGAAAATTGTTCAATTAATGTTTTGTCAACAAGAACATGCCTTGCAATATACTTTCAATTTCTTTATATTTATAACAGAATACCTCAGAATTCTAATCTTCTAACACGAGAAACACGAGAATTATCGCGAGGTGCGTCATCACAGCGTCACATGCATCCACCCTCCCTTTCCCCCAGGCCACACAAATCGCCAATGCCAGTAAATCACCGATACGGATTCCGTCGTTTCCGCAGATGGATAAAACCGGATAAAACACAGAAATCTGTCTCTCGCTCTGACCGAGATACCTGTTATATTTATCACATTTTCAAATCAATTTACATTCACCGATAGAGTGCACCACTTCCCTGAGCAATACTTTATTTTTTTCCGAAAATTCATTACGTTGACTAACTAGATATATTTAAACAATGGTAATAGTGAATTTCTCCAGAAAAACAATATTTTTTTGACTTACTTCCATCCACAGATACACTCCCGAATATCTAAAGAAAACCAAACAAGTGCCACTGAGCTTGGCCAGGCAGAAATACCCCAGGCAAACCGTAGAGTCCCTCAGAAAAGCTTTCAATGACTCCATTTCGTTTCTGATAACCAGGCATCCGTTGGAGAGGCTACTATCTGGATACAAAGACAAGATAGAGCACGCGTTACCGCATTCCTTGCACAAGAAGTTGGGTAATCAGATCATAATGAAGTACAGGGCGAACGGTCTGAAGGGGACTTTCGGGAGAAGCAAAGTACCCACTTTTCAGGAGTTCGTGTTGTACCTTTTGGATTGCGTGAAGGATGGTGAAACTTTGGACATGCATTGGACTCCATAACGGAATTTTGTACCCCTTGCATGTATGATTTTGATATAGTTGCTCACACGGAAACTTTGCAGGTAATGAATGTGAAAATTTGTTTTGTACAATCTTTCGTTAGTGGTACAGAAGCTTGGTGGGAACCTTGGAGGTTACTAACTGCTATTTTTTCTTTTACTAGTGGCTTCCACTTTTATTAGCCTTTTTTTTGCTCCTTACCACCTGTTTATGCATAAGAGTTTCGCTTCCTTGCAGTGGTCAATTTTCTGTTTCTTCTCAAAAATTGTGGAAGAAATAACACTGCGTGACACGATTTTCGTACCTGAAAAACTGATTACTATTATGGTTTTCAATTAGTTACAATATGTAAGCAGTGGATGTTTTTTTGCTCCTATCACGTGTTGTTTTTGAAGTATACACTGATGGCATTAGTTAGGCTATGCTGATTCTGGCACAAAATCTTGGGATTTTCAATGGGGGTAGAGTTCACATTTTATCCCCTCATAGATACAATATGCATATTTACATGTCACTTCGTGCTTGTAACGACAGATTGAAATATTCTACCTGATATACATACCGGATGTCCAGCCTAAGATGCAACCGTCCATAGCCGATTTATTATTGCATTTTTGGAAAAATGTTTCAAATAAATGTTGGCTCGAATCATATTCTACACATTTTAAAATAAGTTTCAGTAATGGCGGACTTCCGGTTGTACCGGAAGTAGATACTAACTTTATTATTTTAAATGGAACACCCTGTATATTATTGCACTTTTGAATTCTTTGTTAAATTAAAATAACAATACGTTAGGCATACATTGGGGCTAAGTTGTACCGTATCCGATCACGTGACGTTTTTTCGAAAAAAAATGACGTTTGCAATGTCTGCGGTGTTTGCAAATATCTCCGGTAATACGAAAGTTAGAAAGATGCGGTTTTCAGTTTTCGCTTAATTATGAAACAACACACGTCTTTTATTTTAAAATTGTTGACGTTTACATTGCAGAATTATTAAATAGGGCTCTGTAATTTTCGAACTCTAAAATCATGGATAACTTGATTTTTTTTTAAATTGAATGATATAGCAATTTTTACATAAATGGATGTAAAATTTGATTTTCTTTCGATTTTATACGAATGGCATTGTGTCTATCTCCAAAGGTTTTGGAGATATTCGCGATTTTTCAGTTTTTCATGATATATACGTATTGCGAAGCGCCGGCCACCTTCCCCTCGCATTTCACCAGGCTTGGTACTAATTAACAAAACAAAATAAGTTTCGTCGTTAGTTTTAATTTTTTATCGTTAATTTAAAATCGAATTATTGATAATTAAATAAAGCAATGTGTAGATTTTTTAAGTTTTTTTACCAATAATTATTAGTTACCGTACCCAAAAAACAGTACGTGATAGAAAAAAAGTACATAGGTGTTCTTATTAAGCGATTTGTATAAATAAATAAACAGGAAAAATTGAAGTGGGTACTTAATTTTTTTTTAATTTGTGACGTAGTGTAATCTTTCGCGTTATTCCCATTCGTATAGGTATAATTTTAATATTTTATCATCCAACAGTGATGTTTTTTATTGAGTAGGGATCGACAAGCATCTTATAGTGTGATTCCCAATCTCCTTTTGCAGAATTGTCTCTTTGAATTACGTTTTATTTAAATCAACTTCATTGTTCTTAATGACTATGCAAGGTGCTGTACAACTGAACTCCTATCTTTGATTACTCATTGGCTCAGGCGCGTATACAACTTGAGTTTAGTTCAGGGGGGGTAATGGAAATGATATTTTTATTTTAACTAAAAAAAAAAAGGTCTGCTCTTTGTAGATAAAATTTGAATAGTGTCATCATGGGAGGGGTAATTAAACAAAAAAAAAAAGAAAGATGAGTGTTTGTCTTTAAATGTAAAATTTTGATTATACAAGATGTTCCAAAAATCTTCGGCAGAATCACACATTTTTTTTTTAAATGGAACACCCTGTATTTTTTGCATTTTTAGCAGTGGCAGACTATTATCCACATGCAACTATATTTTTTTTCCTTCTTTGCTGGATATGTTCAATGCAATTAATATTTTTGATAAAAAAAAATATATTTACATAGTATCATTCAAAGAAAAACAATACTGCCACATGAAGTTTAAGATGAAATAATGCGGGATTCTTTGATCGATAAATAGATACAGATACTTTAGGTAAAATTTGGAGCTTTGGCGGTATACAGAGTGTTCAAAATTTACTGCCCGATTTTGAAAACTTCAACCAACTTTTTTAAAGTTTTCTTAAATAGAACAACCTGTATATTATTACAGAGCTTAATTATGAGCAATTTTTGTTTATAACTCTGTGGCTATCTGTAGTTCTTTTTGATAAAAACGCAAAATTCATAATATGTAACTAATATTTAATTTAAAAATGAAGAAAGTGCCTAAACACGTAAAATATGTAAAAAAAAAGATTAAATGCCGAAAATAGACACTAAGCTCTTCATCCGTTTGTGTAGAAATATACAGGGTGTTCTATTCTATTAGAAAACTTGGTCGGAATTTACAAAATTGGACAGTAAATTTTGAACATCCTGTATAGCGTTAAAGCACATTGTGTTATGTTGGCTGTTTTACATTATATAAACTTAGGAAGCAGTGCTGTTGACTTTTTCGATCTTCGTGTCTCGGCGAACAGTGAAGCTTCTAGTTCGCGCTTCACACATCAAGGCGTCCCACCGTGATCAATTCTTGGTCCCCTCCTTTTTAGTATATACACTAGCTGCCTTTTTGATACTCTGACAATGAATTACTATCTGTATATCGACGACTCTCAGTTATAAGTTTCCTTTCTGCCACTTCACCGCATTCCACCTGCTCTTGATCCTCTTAACCGTTAACTTGGGCAGCTTGTTCAGCTTTGTGAGGATCATTGCTTACATATCGACCCATCTAAGTCTGCTGTTATGTTATTTGGTAAAAAAACAAGGAAAAACAAAAAGTTTCTCTTGATAATTTTATTACAAAACTAAAAAAACCGATTCTATACCATTATTAATAATAATTTTAATTAGTAATAATAGACACTGAATTATTTTATAACACCGGTGAGGGTGTTTAATTAATTTAATCAGTGGAAAAAAATAATCCCTTTTGCGCCACGTGCTTCCCAAAGTCATCAAGACGATCTAAATACCCCTATACTAAACCAACGCACGATACTCCCTTTACACAACATATTTAGAAGCATTTATAGAAGCAGGTTGTAGCTGTTAACGTAAAGAAACAGTTTTATACATCACTACATTTTATACATGCATGTTTCACAACATTCGCACTTGTTTACTATATCAGGAAGCTACTATAAAAAGTAGCAGCTTCTTTTAATATTGAATAGCTGCTACAAACTGCTAACGAGTGTTAGATGCTTCAAAAAAGCAGTGTGCTTCACAGCAACTCATCACCAGTAAATACTCACATTTAATTATCTTTTTTTTTGCTTTATTCTTTATTCTGTTCTTTCTTTCGGTCGGTCAGTGATGATTTTTCTGTTCCAATATAACCGAGCGTTCACATTCTCGCATACTTGGGGGGGGAGGGGAGAGGGGGGGGGATCATACGTATAATAAAATATATAATAAAAAATAAATGTCTATGTTGTTAAGGTCCGTTTCTGTCCAGTTCAAAACCTCAAAGCTATACATCAATACTGATGTTGCAAATGTATTAATGGCCTTTTCTAGCTGATAATTTAGTGCGTCAAAGGCATGTTAGGCATTGAAACTACTTATCAGTTATTTCCTCTTTGGCACTTTTATTATTAATTCCTCTGGCTTGTAGATATCCTACGTATCTGTATGATTCTTCCTGTTCCATTCCAATCACGATACCTTGATTCGCTGCTACCTCATATCCATCATGTTCCATCCAAACACCCCTCCTCATGCAACTTATCTTACATTTGTCTAAACCAAAATTCATCTGTATATCTCTACTGAAACATCCCACACAATCCGGGAGATCATGAAGATCATTCTTTTGTTGGGCATAGAGTTTCAAGTCATCTATATACCACAGATGGCTAATTTCAGTACATGGATTTCCTATCTTATATCCCTTGCATTGTTTCTTCAATAAGGAAGTGAGTGGTCGCAAAGCTATACGAAACCAAAGGGGACTAAGGGTATCTCCCTGAAAGATGCTTCTTAGAATATTAATTTAGCCTGCATGTACGTTTATTGATGGACCTATCAACGTTAGATTAGTAAACCACTTTGTCATCGCATGTCGAAGAAAACTTGAAATATGTTTCATAAACTTTGTAAATTTCCAATACCTTAGATAACCAGGAATGTGGAATACTATCAAAGGCTTTTTGACAGTCTATGTACGCCGTATAAAGTTGTTCTTTCTTCCTCTTCGCCGTATTCATTAATACGTAGTCTATAATTAATTGCTCCTTACAACCACGTGTCCTTTTAGACACCCTTTCTGTTCTTCATCCAGCAATTCATTGTTTTCCATGTGACGATATATTTTCTCAGATAATACTACCGTGAAGTACTTATATATTGTTGGGAGACATGTAATTGGTCTATATTTGGAGGGGTTTGCTGTGTAGCTTCCTGTTTTTGGTATTAAATACGTCACTCCTTCTGTCATGAAAGATGGTAATGTATGAGGATGCTGGACTACTTCAGTATATATTATTATTATTATTATTTTGGTATTACAAGTTAATAAAATTTCTTGCAAAACTTATCATTTCATTTTTGATATCTAACTATCAAATTGCCAAAACATCAAGTTGAATAAATTATTCTCTCCAGGTATAAAGCTTCTAATGTCATTGTATATAGTTGCATTAACAGTTGAGTTTCTGTCAGAAAAAGACTTACTGTGTAGTTTTAAACCCACATTAAAAATATACAAAGAAATGCGTCACCTCTCCCCTTCTCGATTGTTCATTTCTAGCATCGATTCTATTTCAAAATGAAATAGTTATTCAACCAAATTATTCTTTTACAGGAAGATCAGGAATACCTAATCCAGAAAGCAGGCCTGCAAAATATCATCAAACCGGAGTGGAAGAATTCAGGAAAGGGCACAACGTCCGATCAGATCGAAAAATACTATTCCCAATTGACCAGAGCACAGATTCTCCAACTCTACCACATATATAGGTAACCAAAGATGATTTAGACTACGATACTAATCTCCGCTTTACGTGTTTCTCACTTCCAGATACGATTTCGAGCTGTTCAACTACACGTTATCTGGTTACATTGACGTGGGAATCGTAGATAATGACCCAGCGGCCCTGCTGGACGCCATCAACATGAAGGAAGTCGCCAAGAGGTACGATCACGTGGATAGCTACGGAAATGGCGTTTGAAAGGACAAAATGAGGAGACAATTAGTATATATTCAAATATATATAGTAAATTTTGAAATTTTCCAAGGCGATACATAGTTCTTATTAGATTGCTCAAGCGAAATTTTACCAAATAATTGAAACAACTCTAAAGATGATCCCACTACTAGCAGCACAAATAATTTAATATAAATACCTAGTTTCCTTTTACGAAGGTTTAAAATTACATATCGCAAAACATAATACACGGCCTCCTATTACTATTACTACTATTGTTAACGATAAGCAATTTATTTCTTCATCGAATTCGACACTGCTGATACTAACTTGGTTCCACAGATTCGCTGATAATATGTACAATATTATACATACTTAGTAACTACTATAACATATTTGAAACATTGTGATAGTAATGTTAAAATAAAACTGAGATTGTTGATATATTAATATGGTTTATGCCCTTGTAAATAATTTTATAATTTATATTGTTAACGAATAAAATGAAGTTTAGATAAATTTAACAATGACTTTTCCTCAATAACCCTGAATGAATGAAAAACACACAAAAACAAGAAATGTTCCAGAAACTCTAAAAGCGTAACCAGCAAATGTTTTTCATACGTACCCTTTTTCTGCACAATTCTTTAAATTTACTCCTATGATAAATCTATGATTATGTATCTTGGTCCACACTTCTGCAATTTCCAAAGATGAACTGCTAGTTTCAGAGCTGGTTTCCAGGCATTCTGCAAGTAATTTCTTTTTGTCCGATAGCTGTTCTTCCAGTTTTTTATTAGCATGCTGGATCTCTTCTAACTTTCGCTGCAAATATTCTTGAATGGGATCCGTATCAAAGTTGAGCTCTATGTCATCGGATAAGTCCAAATCCATCTGTAAGAAAAAAATATAATTTAGAAATCTTTTGACGTTAATTATCGAATGAAATTACACAATATTCGATGATGAATAAAAGTTTGTGGTTTTCTTCACTGTATGTGGAATACGTCAAAATAATCTCTCGATCTTTTCAATATATGCACAGAATTAAAACCTATTTTTTCGTGTTGTTTTGTTTTTTTGATGACGTCTATATAGAGTGATTCTCAATATATGCAACAAACTTTAAGAGCTGATTCCTGAGGTTATTTTGATCATAAAAGTTCATATGAGTATATGTCCAAAACGGTTTGGTTTTAAAGTTATTGAATGTTTAATAATAAATTATGAACTATGACTAACACGATATAATACCACAGTTGCTTCTTCAAAAACTATTGTGTTGAGAGGGAATTGTTCATTTGTCATTTCAATATTTGTCAATAGTTGTCAGAGTTTTCATCCAGTTTATTGCCAGTTTCTGTTTACTAAAATGAATTACACGAATGCTGAGATGTGTGATATGCATTTCGTTTACGGTCTTGCCAATGGAAATTCGCGTGCTGCTAGACGTCTTTATGAAGAACGATACCCGAACCGTATCATCCCGCATCATTCAATATTTGCTCGTCTTCACCAACGTCTTAGTGAAACGGGAAATTTTAAAAAACGGACGACTGATAACGGGCACTCATCTACAGTGAGAACCCCATAAGTTGAAGGAATGGTACTAAATGAAATTGAGGAACATCCTACTACAAGCACCAGAAAAATTGCGTTTGCTTTCAACACTAGTCAGGCCACAGTTTGGAGAATATTGAAATATCAACTGTTGTATCCATATCACATTCAACGGGTGCAGGCACTTTTGCCGGCAGATTTTCCGCAAAGAGTGGCTTTTTGTCAATGACGAGGCTACTTTCTCTAGAAACGCGATTATTAATTTTCATAATAATCACATGTGGGCCGAAGAAAATCCGCACGAACTAGTGAATGCCCGTCATCAACATCAATTCTCTGTCAATGTGTGGGCCGGAATTGTTGGAGATCACTTGATAGGTCCACATTTTTTACCGATACGGTTAAATGGCGAGGTATACCGCAATTTTCTTGAAGAGGAGCTACCCCTACTGTTGGAAGAAGTCCGTTGCAATTAAGATTACAAATGTATTTTATGCATGACGGTGCTCCAACGCATTTTAAGTTTAGTTGCTCGCGAGTTTTTGGACAATACGTATCCAGATCGGTGGATAGGACGGGACGTCCACAACCGTGGCCTCCTCGGTGTCCAGACTTAAATTCTTTGGACTTTTTTCTCTGGGGTCACCTTAAAATTACTTCCATTTTAAAGATATTAATGTTAATTTGATGTTTATAAAGTAATAATTGTTAATTGTTAATAAAATGTTCTACACTAGACGATTCTAGATCATTCCTTCATGTTGCCTATATAAGCGGGTGGATGACCCGAACTTTAGTTCAGTTCTATTTGAGCTACCGAGGTGATAACTTCGACAAGCGATATCCTAGCGAACTGCTAGTGCCGTCATTTGCTTTGTGACTTTGTGTGCATTTTGAGTGCTTACTAATTATATTTTGTTATTAAGTTTATCGAACGAAAAGTAAACGAAAATGATGTCTGGTGGAAAGGAACGAAAAGTAGATGCAGAGGGTCGCCAGTTTCAAGAAAAATGGACTGAAGAATTCTTTTTTATCTTGCACAATGGTAAACCTACTTGTTTGCTGTGTAATGAATCCATTTCAGTGATGAAAGAATTCAATATAAAGAGGCATTACTTAACTAAGCATCCTATGCTGCACTCACTGACAGGACAAATAAGAAAAGACAAAATCCAGAAGCTTACCGCCAATTTGGAAAAACAGCAGCAAATGTTTCATAAACAAAGAACACAACTTCATAATGTTGTGAAAGCTAGTTTTATAGTTAGTTCAAAATTGGCAAAGTCATTAAAACCATTTGCCGAAGGAGAATTTATCAAGGAGTGTATGTTAGAAGTTTGCAGTGTTTTGTGACCTGAAAAGAAAAATGAATTTGAAAAAATTAGTTTGTCAAGACGGACTGTTGCCCGACGTATAGAAATGATGGCTAAAGATATAAAACAACTTTGACTGACCGTATGGCTGGTTTTGAATCATTTTCCATAGCATTAGACGAGAGCACCGATTTGTCTGACACAGCTCAACTGGCTATATTTATTCGAGGTGTTGATAAAGAATTCACTGTTACTGAGAAATTGCTTGCTTTACAGCCGCTAAAAGAAACACTACAGGAGAGGACATTTTTAATGAAGTTGAAAAGGTATTCACAAGTTTTGGTTTGCCATGGTCAAAATTAGTTGGTTGTTTTAAGCACAGATGGTGCACCTTCTATGGTGGGCTTACGTAAAGGTTTCATCGGAATTTTGTATGAAAAAGCAACTGAATTAAATGTGCAAAAAGATTATAATAATTTGATAGTCCTTCATTACATTATCCACCAACAGAACTTGTGTTCTAAGTCCATTCGACTCCAGAATGTTATGAATGTGGTAGTAAAAACCATCATTTTTTTTTCGATCTCGAGGGCTTAACCATCGTCAGTTCAAGGCGTTTTTGGATGAAATATCAGCCGAATATGACGACGTAACATATTATTGTGAAGTCAGATGGTTAAGCAAAGGAAAAATGCTGAAACGGTTTTACGAGCTTAGAAATGAGATAGCAGATTTTATGCAAATACAAGATAAACCACTATCTGAATTGAGTGATCCAAAATGGATATGTGACTTAGCATTTCTGGTCGACCTTACAGGCCATTTGAATGATTTAAATTAGAAACTTCAAAAACAAGGACAGTTAGTAAATGGTTTGTATAACCATTTGAAAGCGCTTCAAAACAAAATCCGCTTGTGGGAGGCACAGTTGCTGTCTGGTAAGAGTTACCATTTCACCACGCTCTCTGCGTATGAAAATACTGCTTATGCTCAATATTCTGAAGAACTCAAGTTACTGTCGGAGCAATTTTCGAACAGATTTAGCGATTTTGAAAACATGGAAGACAGTTTCAATTTATTAGCTACTCCAACAAAAAGCAATGTACAAAATGCTCCAATACACTTGCAAATGGAGTTGATCGAACTTCAAGAAAACTCACTCCTAAAATCTAAATTTGAAAACGTGGAGTTGTGCGATTTCTACAAAAAATACCTCGAAGAAGACCATTTTCCGGGGCTTAGAAAATTCGCAAGAAGATTGATTTGTGCGTTTAGCAGTACTTATAAATGCGAACAGTTCTTTTCAATGATGAAAGTTAATAAATCAAAACATCGTACAAGGCTGACTGACGATAATTTGGAAAATTCTTTACGTCTTTGTATCAGTGGAATTCATCCAAACATCGATGGATTAGTTTCCCAAATTCAAGCTCAAGGGTCTCATTGATTTCGTTGTCGCTATTTATCTTTCGTAGTTTTTGTAATAATACCAAATTTCACGATTTAATTATAATGTACCTATTTTTATTTAAAATGCACTACTTTTAAACGCGGCCGCGAACGTATTTGCACACTAAAGTTTCGCCTACAACATGTAAATGGTTGCCCACACTTGGTGTAAAGGATGATCTTATTCACACGTAACCACTCGCAAACTTTAAAAAAGTCAGTAGTTTCTAAATTTTCCAAATCTTCTTAGTTAAAGGCATGCCACGTAAGAGAAGTATCGTCAGCGAAACGACTCGTATGTGATTGACGAGCAACACGTGCCAGGTCATTAATAAATATTAAAAATAACTTTGGTCCCAGCACCGAGCTCTGCGGCACACCACACACGACTCTACTAACTTTTGAATTAATGAACTTGGCAAAGAATATATGTATTTACCCTTGTATGCCACCCTGTATAAGTTTCATTACCACCGCGTAACCTTCACATATTGATATAATCGCACTAGCATTAGATAAGATCAGTAAACTTAGCATGCATCCACTGCGCAATAATAAATTAATAGTGCCACAATAGATACTCGATTGAAGTAAACACATTTAATTATTTTGTGCGTTCGACGTGCGTAGTGTGTCATGGCATCTTCAAAGTACCCGTCAAGCATTGTGATTTTAGCAAAATGTTTCGGGATATTACATTTCGAATCTGCGGACAGCTATTTAAGCAAATTTCTAAGTATTATTCTGTGCATGCCCGTCGTTACAATCTATGCTAAAATCGGTACTGAAGTATTGAAAATCATGAATACACTTTATGTGCTTCTGGCATCCTGCGCTGTCCTTTTTAAATATTCCTATTACCTCTGCAATTCGCAAAGAATTTGGAATGTCGTGGAGAAGATACGACAACTCACCCGCCATCTGGCAGAAGAATTTATGAGAATCCTGGAAAACTTGGCTGATTTTCGCGACTCTAAGTGTCTGTGTATTCTTATTGAATTTCAAAGGAGTATCCGAAAGTCAAGCTGGCTTTTCCAATGGCATGGATTTTGTTTAGCAGCCTCTATCAGCAACACGTTTTCGTAGAATTATATGTGATTGGAACATTCTTGAAAGAGCTTCGAAGAGCTTATACAGACGTCAATAACAATTTACAAGCTCTCAGGTGTAATCGAAAGAGTAGATGTGGTAATTTCAGCTTGAGTAAATGGAGAATCCTGAGCGAATACTACATGTTGAGGCAAGAAATAAATTCCCTATGCAAGACGAGCAATGTAGTCTTCATTCCCGGATTAGCAGCTAGTATATTGATAGAATTTTATTTTATGGTTGGAGCTTGTCATATGGTCTCCTTTCATTTCTTGATTGGGTACCAAAAGAAGGATTATAATGTGGAGTTGATGTCATGGATGGCGTTCATTGTCTTATTGAAGACTGGATATATTTTCGCTTTTATTAGCATGTGGATGGATATCATAAATGAGGTTATAATTCTAATAAGTTTTTTTTTTGTTTGTTAGAATAAATTCGCACATATTTTAAATCAAAACACTTGCCGGCTTAAGTTTAATTAATCCTTTTATTTAGCAACATTTAATCGGTCTTTAAGAGTGCCGGATATCATTTAATTCACAGCTTTAAAAAATAAATAATTAAATAATACATTGCATCAAGCAAAATCTTGAAGAAACTTCAGAATTATCAAATGTCTTAAAAGGAGAAAACTCCGCTCTAAAGATTTTTGTATTATTAAAGAATTACGTATACAGTGAAATCTCCCTTGAACGGACACCAACGGGACCAACTGAAGATGTCCGTTCAGGAGGGGTGTCCGCAGAAAAGAAATATGTAGTAGATACAACAAAAATCGTGTTTTAACGAAAAATGAATATATTGGGACATTTAAATCGTATATGTATATAAATGTTTTTAAAATAAATAAGAAACTTTAAACTTAAGAAAAAAAAAGTTAGATATATACAAAGTATAATATAATATGTACATAGATACATAGATGTAGTATGTAATACAAAACAGTGAAATGAATAGTCACTTTAAGGACGCAAAAATTCATATATATTCATATAGTTGTGTTGTCTTCTCTTTTTCTTTAAAATGCGTCTTGAAATCGTATTTCTAATTTAGAAAGAAGCTCCAAAGACTCTGTATCTCCGTGATTTTCGACAAAACTTTTGAGCTGCTTGGTCAGGGTAATAGCTTTATCATAATTTGGGATAGCTTCTGTTGGCACTGGAACCTCATCGACATCAGAATCTTCCGAAAATTCTTGTATTTCAACTGGATTTGTAATTTCTTGTTCTGAATCTGGATCTTCAACATACAAATCTTCATCTACGTTCAAAAAATCATTAAGGTTTTCATTATTCAATAAATTCTTATTTTTGAGGATATCTAAAAGTACACTAAGAGGCAAATCATCTTCTAGGGCAGATATATCAGCCTCAGTTAACTGGTCTTCACTTTGCATATTTGCATGATTAAATCCTGCTTTGCGGAAGCAATTTTGAACTGTGTCTTTGGTTACTTGGTCCCAAGCGGTTTTTGCCAAATAAACTGCATCCAGTGGTGTAATTTTCTTTATTAACTTAAAAGCTGTACAGCAGTTTCATGTTTACTAGCAGATGTTTGAGTATTAGACTTCGGTAATGAGTTTAAAATTCTTATAATCCCTGGTCAAGTGGTTGACAAGCTGATGTACAATTAGGGGGTAAAAATAATATTTTATATTATTTAAGCGAACGTCTTTCGGATGAGATCCCGCATTGTCTAAAATAACAAAATGTTTCTTTTTTCTTTAGCCATTTTCCAATCTAGGACTTGCAACCACTCTGTCATAATTTGTCCTGTCATCCAAGCTTTCTTATTGTATTTCCAAGTTGCAGGCAGGTTATTTATGTTAATGTTTTTAAAAGCTCTGGGTTTAACTGCCTTACAATGGTTAGGAGTTTTTCTTTTCACCCGCCATATTGCACAATGCAAATTGTAAACCTCTCTTGGGATAGTTACCCCAATACATTTTTCCTTCTTTTAATGTGAGCGTTTTGTCGGGTAGAGCCTAAAATACAGGCCTGTCTCGTCGGCATTATAAATAGATGTCTCTCGGTGAATATCCCTTAATCAAAGAAGGACATTTTTTTAAAAACGATGAAACATTATTAATAATAAACAGCATTAACCGAAGCTCCTTCTCCCGAAATCGCTTTAAAACTTATATTGTGACGGATTCTAAATTTATTGAGCCAACCAGAAGAAGCACTGAATGTAGAATGTCCAAAGAAGCGGCTATTTCTCTTGCTTTACATCGTATTAGCGGACCTAAAAAAAAAATAAGTTTTTGCGTTTTTGTCACGAAAACTATTGGTAATCTCACTCTTTTTCTACATACATATTTTAGAATTTAATATGAAAGAAAATCAACGCATTAATACAAGAAAACCTTATCTAAAAAAATCATATGCATGCCTGTTAAAGGAATCCCCTTATGGCGAGCTGCTGTAAACCAATCATAACACATTTGTCAATTTTAGCACATCACCCGTCAAAAGCTTCTTTTTTCATTCAAATTGCTGTTCGACATCCATTTGTTGAGAAGGATTCTTTATGTTCAATTATATCTGCAGCTTGTGTTTTTCCAATATTAAACGCTTGGATAAGTTCCTTACACTTAATTTCTCTTTATTGTAAACTTCAACAATCTCAATTTTTGTTTAAGCGTGAGAATTTTTCTATTTGGAGCCATTTTCACAATGAATGTGTCGCCCACTGTGTCTTTTCCGCATAGACGTCAGACTAATATTGAATGCAGATATGCAGATTCAATCGAAAGCGTGCACCCAAGAATAAGAACGGTAAATCCCGACAACTTGGGAAGTCCCTAATTCACGCCAGGCAGAAATGCGCGACATAGGCTGCGTTTGTACCGAAAGATTAAAGTCGGTAAATCTCCGGTTTACTCGGGGAAGTCCCAGCGAAATTGGCACGCGGCGCGATTGAGCAATAGCAATACTCTCGATAAAAAAATAAGATAAGGCGTTTCTCTTTATTTTATTTTTGTCGGTTAAGAGAACATTTTCTCGTGTCCGCGTCCGTTCAAGAGAATGTCCGTCCAAGAAAGAGTTATACAATGGAAATTATATGAGAACGTCGGACATGAGAAAATGTCGTTTAAGGGAGTGTCGTGTAAGGAGGGGTGTCGCGAAGGGGAATTTCACTGTATTATTTTATTGCCATAAATGTTGATATTGACAGCCTTTATATTGAGCCGTGACTATTTAACTTCCTTTTAGAATATCATGGGTAATTCAACGATTTCATATACATCCATTGACAAAAGAATTACCTTAATTCCTAAAAGTATGATTTGATATATCAAATCCAAATCAATGAAGAAACCCATTTCAAATCCATGTGTGTTTTTAGACACAGAAAACTGTCACCTACATCCACGACATCTGGAACGACTTAGCAACTGGAGACGCAATCAATTCTAACGCCAAACATCTACAGTTAATTGCTCTTCAGCTATACAATAGCAAATTATCTTTCACAGCTTATGGATTCTTTGCTCTAGATTGGACATTATTACATCGGGTAAGTTCAACTTCATATTCCTCACGATGGTCAAAATCCATGAATATTTATACATCTTTGGTATGGTGGACAAAAATGCAGCAACAAACTGCTATAACTGGATTTTTTTAAAGATATCTTGCAAATGATAAACAGTTCTTTGCGTGGTGGCACACTGGTAGCAGAATACCCAACACCGTAAGACACATAGTCAATAAAACATCTGTATGTATTGCTGTTGATGTGACGAGATTGAACTTGGAACTTCAATATGTGCGTTCGATCCGTGACAAACTGCAGATTAATTGAACCCGAGTCAGTCACCATTTCAGCTAAACATGATATCGTTTGCTTATACTGACATGAACCAGTAAATAACATCTTCAACTCCTGCCTTCCTGTCTTTCTGGGGAAATCACTCAAGTCATCAGAAGTAATGTTTTCAGACAGAAGTCTCTTGCGCTGCCAACCGTTGGCTTCAACTTCTATGGCTAATGTATTCTCAACGTCCATCTGACTCTTTATCCCATTCACTATTTCGTCAGAGCGACTAAGATCGGATGTAAGTCGTTTTCCAAACTGATTGTGAAGAAAAGAGGCTATTTTGAAATAAATACCAATCTTCGGAAGCATTTTATTATCTAATTTTTTGTTTGAAAAGCTGGGATTTTTACTTTAACATACCATGTATTGATTTAACAGGCCAACTGAGATTCCTTTGATTTCGCAGTTGTTAATTGATTTCGTTTATCCTTCAAAGCTGGCACTAGTAGCACTTGAAAGCCTTTATTTTCCAAATCAGTTTTTACGTCACGAAATCTCGATCTACTATAAAAATATCTTCTGGTGTCATCAATTTACATAAGCCTTCTGGATCACGTACAGCGTCTATCATGATAGCTGCGTCATTTACATCCGCATGATATGGCTCTAGCATGTCGACTATGTTAGCATCACTCGTGCATATGGTAAATGGTTTATATGGAGGCACTTTTTGCCCAGAAAATGATTTTCTTAGAAATTAATGCAATAAGGAATTTTCATAATAACCATGTGTGGGCAGATGAAAAATCTGCATGAGGTATTTGAAGATCGTTTTCAACATCAGTTCTCGTTGAATGTTTGGGTTGGAATTGTGGGTGACTATCTAATTGGACTGGTATTTCTACCAGGAAGACTTACTGGCGTGGTGTGCCGCAACTTTTTGGAAGCAACGCCGTCTGAGTTTCTGGAGGATGTACCATACGCGACAAGAATTGCAATGTGGTTTATACACGATGGTGCACCACCACATTTCAGTTTGGTTACTCGTAATTTTTTAACAGCAGCATACGGGGATCGCTGGATTGGTCGAGGTGGGCCACACGCATGGCCTGCTCGATCCCCAGACTTAAACCCCTAGATTATTTCTTCTGAGGATCTCTGAAGTCAATAGTTTACGCTACTGCAGTGGAGAATTTAGACGATTTGCGAAATCGTATAATTGCTGGGTGTAACTCAATTAGAAACGAACCTGGTGTGTTTGAAAGAGTTCGACAGTCAATGAGGAGAAGATTGAATGCTTGTATCCAGGCTGGGGAAAGCCATTTCGAACATTTATTGTAGATTGAGCAACTTTATATGTACTTTTTGAGAATGAATCGCAAATCTTGTTCGCCTTCGAAATAAAGGAGTTTTTCATAAACCAAGTGCTTCGAAAGCTTGGGAAAATACCCAAGTATCTTCCAGGTGGAAATACACGGTATCCAAAGATGTGTCCAATTCAATATTGATAGAAATTATCGAAAACAGAAGATTATCATCATGTCTGATAGTCAAGCAGCGATCAAGGTGCTGAACTCATATGAAATCAGTTCCAAGATGGTCTGGGAATGTCTAGGGAAATTAAACGAGCTAGGCAAAAGGAATAAAGTAAGCCCCCTGTGGGTTACGGCTCACACAGGAGTGGGAAGGAAACGAGATAACGGATAATCTCGCATAAAAGGGGCTGGAATACCTTTTGTAGCGTCCGAATCCTTTTGCAGGATAAGTAGCAGTACAATACTACCTGATATAAATATGTTCTTATTTGCGTTGTTTTACACTGCTAACTATTTCGAACCATTTAATTAATTAATTGGAAGTTAACTTCACATATTTCCAACATAATGATAAATAATATTTGCTGAGCATTATGAAAGAATCGCTGAGAGCTATGTATGCTTGTTTGATTAGATTTTGTTTGAACGGATTGTCTGAGATTCTATCATTTGATGTTACCAATTACACTATGTGACAATTTCTATTAATTTTTTTGCCTTTGGGTTGTAACTGTCATTTCCTATTTTCTTATGTCAGAAAAGTATAAAAACAGTCGATTATTTCCCACAAACTTTGCTTTTGTGACCAAGACAATGATATTTTAAAATTTACAATTAAACCCAAAATGAGAAGTACGTATTATATCGTTCGACGTAGAATACCGGAACTAAAGACATCAGTGACGGAACTGAATTCGTTTACGATAGGAATGACAGTAAATTTGTCTGTCAAAGTGACAAGTATCTGCATTTTCGGCTTTGGATTTGTTTTCTTTGGAAAACAAAACAAAAATACCACAACGAAGATGTCTCAATCACTCAACCTGCTTTGATAATTTATTGCTATATTGTTCAGGCGCTATTTTAAATTTTGACAGATCCAATGTTCCAACGTCCCTCCATTCAAAACGTGTACACTCCTAAAGCTAATATAATAGACTCGTCCCACGATTTCAGTGCTCAAAACGGTGTGTAAATGTACTTCTTATTTCACTATACCTATTTTCTAATTAGATGATGGCTTCAAGAGGTTGCAAACATGAAGCAGACGCATTTTGCTATGTTTGTGGTCAGTTTATTAAGACAAGAGGATGGTATAGGGGAGAAAAAGAGATCCATGAGATTTGCAATTTCAAGCATCTGGCGGGAACCCACTAACCACTCAAACAACTGCTACTTTTGCATTGTGGAGCCTTCCAAACGCCGTACTGGCAAAAATGCACCTGCTGTAATGGATCCGGATCTTCCTTCATCCATGGCCCCAGTATTAGACAGCCCTTAGCTTCCATTACCTACTCCGCCTAAGACAGATCAGGCGTCTTCAATCAGCAACAGCAAGTCGGAGTGTGAAGAAAATATTGTAGAATCAGATGACACGATCAATGTAGAACAACTTAGTTAGAGATCTTGAACTCTCCAAGTCCAATGCTGAGATTTTGACCTCTAGGCTGAAGCATTGGAACTTGCTGGATGAAACTGTGCGAGTCGTAGATCAGAGAAAGCGTCACCAAACTTTTTCTAGCTTTCTCACCTATCTAGATGGGCTCTGCTTTTGCCACGATGTGACTGGGCTATTTGAGGCAATTGGAATCGCCTATAATCCAAATGAGTGGCGTCTCTTAATTGACAGCTCTTTAAGAAGCCTCAGAGCAGTACTGCTGCATAATGGTAATAACTTTCCATCTCTTCTCTTGGGTCATTCAGTGCACCTCAAAGAGGATTACTTTAAAATCAAGACCTTGCTGAAAGTTTCGAAGTATGACAAGTATGGGTGAGAGGTCATCGACGACTTCAAAATGGTGTCATTCCTCATGGATCTGCAAGGTGGTTTCACCAAATTCCCATGTTATCTTTGTCTTTGGGACAGCAGGGACACCAATGCACACTACAACAAGCGCGAGTTTTCTATAGGGAAAAAAACAATATCAAATGAGAGCCACTGGTAGACCCTCTAAAGGTGCTGATGCCACCACAGCAGCCATGAAACACCTTGAAAAATTATTTCCTAAGCTATCTGAGGCGAAGGTCAAAGCCGGTGTCTTCGTAGGACCTCAAATTAAGAAGATTCTCGACTGCGATGACTTTCCTAAAAAGCTTACCCGTAAGGAGAAAATATTGGAAATATAGACTGTGTCCACTTAAATATGAGACTAATGGGGGCAAAAAAAAATATTATTGAATCTATAAAAAAATTATATATAAAATAAAAGGCAGTGCTTCTTTAGAAATATATTTGGGGTTTATTTTGGGGTATCTTTAAAAATAAGCGTGTTTTATTCTCAAGACAATTAATTTTTTTCTTAATTTATAGCAAAGCCACGTATTTTAACTAAGTTTGAATATAAAATATGTTTTTAAAGAAGCACCAACTTTTATTTTACATAATTTTTTTTTTTATAAATTCAACAATAAAAATTTTGTCTCATACTTAAGTGGACATACAATATACATATGTGGGTATATTTCAAATTTTCGTTGTCCTAGTCACAAAAGCAAAATTAGACAGGAATAAAAGTATTTTTCTATTGTTTTGAAGCATAAATAAGTTGGAAATAACGCTTACTACTCAAGGACAAAAAACATGTGTCACATAGAGTTATTATTGCCTATTAAACTCTGGATATTTCATGAGCCCTGTATCTTAATATTCCCAAGAAAGTAAATGATTCAGAGTGCTTAAGTGTGCTCTTAATTTCAAAACACATTACGTGTTAATTTGTTTGAATAAAGCTATATTGATAAAATAAAAACATTACTCTTTTGCAGATCGTATCAGCTATAGCTACATACGTCATAATATTGATCCAATTCGAGATATCATCGACGACCAAATACAATAGCCACATATACAATGTGACGACACAATCATACGCCGACGAGAATTATTTTTGAATATAGGAAAAAGAACTTTTTCATTACTTGAATTAATCTGCCGTTTTATTCAATGTACATAATACAGTTAAGTTGTTTTTAGATGTCATGCTTTTCAAATAAATGATTATATATCTACCTGTATGCTTCTAATTAATTTGATTCGACTAGGAAATATAATTTCAATTAAACTAATTACCAAGCCTATCTTTATGCACCTACTTCAGGTAAGAATATTGAGTTTGCTGCACATGGTTATTAGAAATGAAGCAATTCTTCGAAAAGATGCGCATAAAGAAAAAACAAAAAACATTTTTGGAGCACCTAAATCCCATGTTGGTATTAGGGAATATTTTCGGATGTATTTTCTTCGATATCAATAAAAATCATAGTTTAAAGACTGCGATTTTGGTGTCACCATCGATATTACTTTACATCATATGCTGTGCGACCTTCTTGGATTATTTTCACTTGTTTCCTGCCATCTCTAAGTATGAATATGCGTCTGACGTGGTGTTCATGGCCGTATTTACAACTACTACGATAATTAGAACTTCTTGTCACCTCTTAAAGCGGGAACGTCACAAAAAGCTGATCTTGGAGGTGCATAGAATCAACAGCCGTTTGGGAGGGATACTACAAACATATACAAGCATAAACATGTACTTTCTGTGGACCGTATCGATAAATTTATTCATGAACGCAGTGTTTCTGGCGTACGCCATCTACGGTAGCTTCGTGAAAGTAACCTTTAAAAATGTGCTAGCCTTTATAGTAAATTTCAACTCTTGTTACATCAACGATGCTATAAATATGTGCATAAATGAGGAAATTCAGAAGCAGTTCAGTCGAATAAACCAAATCCTGGCCGAATGCGTTGACAACGAGTTGACAAGTGAAGGAAACGATGCACTGATCATGCGCGTTGTTGAAATGCACGGAATTCATTCCGAACTGCAGGCGATATCTGTCGGATTAAATGAATATTATTTCGTAGCCATTTTGACGACGCTAGCTACTCACGTTGTGTTGCTAGTTTGGCTCTGGCATATGATCTACGTTTTAGCATTTTTCCTGGTGAACGGGAGGTCCATATATTTCTCAACGATTATGATATCGATAATGAGGATGCTGATAACTCTTCTGTACGTTGGGATTATAATTAAGACATGGTCAAGTATCAAGAACGAGGTAAGTTTTACCTTTAAATTATACAGATTGTCGCTCAAATGAATTTCCATAATCAAACAACACATAACTCCCTAGAGACACTCAACTTTACAGGCTGAAAGAGTACCATGGTAGAAGCACAAAACGTATTCTTTTCCTGCGAAAATTCCCGATTTAGGGGTACAGCCCGCTTCAAAGTTTGCTCCAAAGTACATATTTAACAACACCCTAACAGCCAGAAATATTACATAGATATTTTTAAAAATATATTTTATAAATATTTTTCGTGAGAGGTTTTTGAATATATTTTTCATATTTTTTTCTAAATATAGATAAAATATTCAATTAAAATATTTATTCCATATTTTAAAATTAATGTAAGCGCTATATTTTTTCTAAAATATTTATATGAAGATTGAGATTCTTTATGCAATCTATTTAATTTGTCAAAATGAACTAAAATTGTTCTTGGTTATTTAAAATGTATAACATCGATAACGAAAACTTGAAACATACATAGAGTTGTCTAAAAGGCAAGAACTTGTTTTTTCACACTCACCATACAAGTTAATAATCAATAATTCTGGCATCTTTTAAGGCGTACTGAAGGTTTATCATATTAATCACTATTTTTTAATTGAAGTGTTCTAAATGAAAAACAAACGTATTTATTACCATTTTATTTGAATAAGCCAATAAAAATGAAAAAAATACTCATTTTTAAGTCTAGCCTTGGCTGGTGCCAGGCACAACCCTATGGCTTTTGTCATATCTTCGGTAGTGGCGCTCTCATGGCGTTTCCTTGTGGCCTCTAAAACAATGCCAATTGTATTAGATTATACCATGAATAAAACATCGTACAACATTATCAACACCTACTAATACATTTGGAGCATTTACAATAATTGGAGTGGTAGCTACATTCTAATACTTACGATACTTATTTTTACTTTATTTCATAATATTTGAAAACATTCTACGTACAAACAATAAAACTACACAACGTATTCTAACCTCTATTTGAGGTTATGACGCTTATCTACCGAGATGAATCTCTTAAGCAAATCAAATAGCAATTTATCTGGTAGATGCAGTACATATATAATGCATAAAATTCCTACAATTATATTATTGAACGATTTCTGTACATAGCGATATTGAGCATTCCGGTTATCTTATAAATGCCATGACATGTTCAAAGTTTTGCTTACCTCGTAGTCACCACAAAAACTAAAACACACCCCGCAATAATTAATTACACAGTTAACCCTAATCTGCTCTAATCGTATACTATTATAAACTATAACATGTAACGGACACAAACGAATGAACGCGTTGATGATACGCACGTGCGCGTATGCATTCTATGTACCTAATCCATAGACGCATAAACAATACTAAATCATATAACACCGGCACCGTAATGAATAGAGGTGTTGTGTTGACGTTCGCAACTTACAAATATTACAAATAATATAATACAAAACGCAGATATATTAATAGAAAAGTTACAGCGCTCAACTTAGATACTAATTAAATCATATTAGATATATATTATCTAATTTAATCTTTAAACTATCATTTTAAATAGATACCTACTTAATATGTATGCATATTTTACCCATTTTACATTATTCGTCCTACGCACCAAAAGTACAAAAGCAAAAATTAATCTTTTTTTTTATATGAAATAAATATTTACAGAAATACAAAGCAAAATATTCTTGCAGAGTTATGAAAAATATATTGAGAAAACATTTGCAATAAAATATTATTGATGCTACATAACATATATATATTTTTAAATGTTTTCTTAATATATTTTCTATAACATATTTTATGCATATTATATTAATATAACTAATATTCGAGAAAGATTTAATATTTTTTAAATATTTATAAAATATGAAGTAAATATAGTTGGTCACTGGGGCATATTGTAGTTTCTTTTAAGTATTATTGAATTATAAACAGTATTTTAAATAAAAAAGCCGGACATTTTAGTTTATTTGCGTGGACACGCATGTATACATTGATTTAAAACTTTTGCCTTTTAACGGAAAATGCAAGCACCTGTATTCAAACTGAGTGCATTTTATACGGAAGTATTTTAATTTTATTCACGTTCCCACGTGCATAAGTCTCAGATACACAAACAATAATGAACAAAAGTAAATATTTTTCGCGCGAGGTTAAAGAAATTTCAGAGATAATTGGAATCCTTCCAGTTAATACTGATTTACTTATAAGCCAAGGAACTCTACAGCAGTATATAGTGTTTGAAGGTTTTAAAACTGTTATACACAGAAAAAAACGATCTTGTTGTTTTCAACCATTTTTCATGCATTTGATTACAGTTATTAAATTATTACCTTAATTTAGGAATATTAAAAATATTCCTGTATTCAATCAAACAAATATGTAATTTGATTAGTAGATTTATTTGAAGCTATTAGTATTTATCAATTTAACTAAATATTTACATGGAAGTAAAAATAAATATCGCATTTTATTTTCGCATAGCAGTTTTCTCCCCATATAGTACAAGCAGATGAGCAGATATACTTATGTGTAGTAGAGAAATTGTCGCATAGATGGCGCATCTCCTACTTTCATCCAGTAACAGAATAAATATCTTCGCACAAAATAGACTAGAAACTACGATCGCAACATACCAATCTGGTATACAGGGTGTATCAGATATAGAGGTAAATATAATAATATGTAGCAGCTGTAATCATATACAATCAAAAAGTCTTAATGCACAGGGAGTCTATCTGTAAACATTAACGAGAAAAAAAAAATATTTTATAAATGCCGTGGGCTAGAGCCGCACCTGTGCCCAACCTAAATGCTGTCCCGAGTATACCCCCACATACCACTATCATTCAGCCATTACCGCTGTTAGTTTTGTGTGGATCGCCGCTTGGAGTGCAAGCCACTTCGAACATTTTATTTAAATTCTTCCCGTCTCGAAAAAACGATCCTTTTCAGGACCACCATGATTTCATATAAAGAAAATCGAAGCTTAATGCATCGGCAAAAGCGCGGGAATGTATAGATTCATTTTCGCGTGACATCATAGTAAAAAGGCGTGTTTGCAAATTTTCTGTATCTACATGTATTTCTATGTAATTCGATTCAATTCATTTTGCGTTATTTGATTAAATAAATCCAAAACAAATAACTGAGATTCATGTGGTACCGTTTATTAACAACTAACTCTCGATTCGACAAAGCAAAAGAAAAATATTTACGTTTTTTGTAACTACTGAAGTCGCATATCCGGTGAAACTCGAACGTCTTATCAGGATATTAAAAATAATACTTTGTAGACTTACGTAGACTGCTCTTAACAAAAAAGGAATGTTTATTTTATAAAAAGAAGAAATTTAAAATGTCTCAGTTTTGCTATTTTTACAAGGGCCTTTATTTATTCAGAATGACGTTAAATGAACTTATGGCATACCATTAAGAATAATACTAAATAAGTGCAAAGTATTTATACATAATACCACGTTTAGCGGGTGCTTAACATGACGTTTCCTTGCATCAGGCCCGGACTAAATAATTTTTTGCTCTAAATTTTAGTTTTTTTTATTCTTTAATGATGAAATCTGGTTTCGGTGGGTTTGTGCTTTACATATCGTGTAGTTAACACCGAAGCAAAATTTACTTTTTTATTTGATACACCCTGTATTTACCAGAGCAACATCTGATAGGAGTCATCACTAGGCGAAAGGACGATTTCTTTAATGGCACGCTGGAGTGCTAAGGATGGTCACTGCGACCAACTCCCCAATACTACTAGGATTTTTACAAGTTTCTAACGGCAAATCCCTCCTCAGTGTATGGGCTTTTGGAGATAATTCATTTTCATTTCGATTAAAAATGACCACGGCATTTTGCTGTGTGCAATTCCTTTTAAATGAAAAGGATATTTCTCTCAGTGTACTTATGTTACTATTCTCAATAGTATCACTTTTGTATTCTAATGGTCTAATGTAGATAAGATTACTGTTATTGATCGTTGTATCATGAAAACGCCACTCTTCTCTAGAAATATTATTATATAATTATTTGAGTGTTTTTCTAGTGCAGTGCAACACATAAATAAATAAAATATTATTAAATTTAATCTAATATTTATATTCTTCTACAAAAAAAATTAATTAGGTCTATTGATTTTGTTACGTTAATATACCAATCAACTCACACCCATTAACTCAATTCATTACCACTTTATTATTTTCCTTGAAATAAAGGAAAACATAATTAACTTGATTAAACGTATATTGGCGTCTGAAAAGATCCTTTACTTCCGTGAAATATCCTCAATAGCAACTATATAAGCTTATAATTTAAATTCTTGCAAAGCAAATTATATTAAAATGGTACGAAAAGCAAATCTCCATTTTGGGGCACTAGAAAAGACATTCCTAGAACAAATCAGTCCCATATTAAGATTGGGCAATATATATGGTACAACCATGTTTACTTTATCTAAAGAAACAGCCTTGATACGTATATCATTAATTGCACCCTTGCAAATTGTATTTGTCATTTGCTGCGCCAACTTCTGGGACATTCTTAACATGTTCAGATCAAGAACTAAATTCGAACATGCTGCGGATGTGCTATTTTTTGCAGTGGCGATCACAGGCACTCTCGCAAGAACGATATACTTCTTCGTCCATAGGAAAAAGCACAGCCAAATAGTGTTGGATGTACACAAAATGAATTGCTCGTTGGGGATGGAAAAGAAGCGCAAGGATTAGTACCAAACATGCCTCTAACCTGTGCACTTTTAATGATAATCATATTCAGCTTCCTGTACGTAGTGTGCTTCATCGAATTCCACATGGTCAATCCCAGCGTTGCGAACATCACAGCCATCTTAATTATTTTCCAGTCAGGTCTTGTGAACGATATCACTGAGAAGACGATTGCGCGGGAATTGAGAAACTTATTCGTGGTCCTGAACGATAATATTCGAAACCCCATTACCTATAATACAATTGCAGAATCCGTGCTGGCTCACCGTAAATTGGTCAAGCTATGTTTGGAATTCAACCATCTCTGGTCAATGCCACTTCTAGTGAATCTAGCGCTAAATATAAGTCTTACAGTTTGGTTGGTGCACACCTGCGTCATACTGACTATGCTCCAAGTACCCCATCACCAGTTGATCTTCGCCACGATTTTGTGGAGGGTAACTTTTTCGCTGGTTTATTTTAGAGCTATGACAGATAGTTGGGACCTTATCAAGGAGGAGGTAAGAGATTCTAGGTCAAGTATGGGCAACTTTTGACATGTTGTAGGCCAAACTTTAGTGTGCAAATATGTTCGTGGGCCGCATTTAAAAGTAGTGCATTAAAGTAGTGTCATAATTTTTTAGCGATAGAATATCAGACATGAAGTAATACAACAATGTTATTATAAAATGCAATTTATTAAATAAGAAAATGAAATGAAAAAAATGGTACAACATTATAAATTAAATCGTGAAATTGGAATTATTACAAACTACGAAAGTTAAATAGCGACAACGAAATCAATGAGACCCTTGAGCTTGAATTTGGGAAACTAATCCATCGATGTTTGGATGAATTCCACTGATACAAAGACGTAAAGAATTTCCAAATATACGTCAGTGAGCCTCTTGTACGATGGTTTTGATTTATTAACTTTCATCATTGAAAAGAACTGTTCGCATTATAAGTACTGCCAACGCACAAATCCAATCTTTCTGCGAATTTTTCTAAAGCTCCGGAAAATGGTCTTCTTCGAGGTATTTTTTGTAGAAATCGCACAACTCCACGTCTTCAAATTTATTTAGATTTCTAGGAGTGAGTTTTCTTGAAGCTCGGATCAACTCCATTTTGCAAGTGTATTGGACATTTTTGCACATTACTTTTTGTTACTGGAGTAGTTAATATTGAAACTATCTTCCATTGTTTTTAAAAATCGCTAAATCTGTTCGAAAATTGCTTTAGACAGTTAACTTGAGTTCTTCAGCATATTGAGCATAAGCAGTATTTTCAATACGCTCAGATAAGCGCTGGTGAAATGGTAACTGTTACCAGACAGCAACTGTGCCCTCCCACAAGCGGATTTTGTTTTGAAACGCTTTCAAATGGCTGTAAATACAGAAATCATTGCAAACACGCCTTATTTCCTATTCGATGCTCACGGCCGAAAAAATTTTAATCTATATACATTCCCACGGGCTTTTGCCGATTGCATCAAGCTTTCGAATTTTCTTTATATGAAAATGTGATGATGATCCTGAGAAAGGATCGTTTTTTTCGAGACGGAAAAATTTAAAATAAAATGTTCGAAGTGGCTTGCACACTTCCAAGCGGCGATCCACACAAAATAATAACAGCAGTAATGGCTGAATGGATAGTGGTCATGTGGGGTAATCTCGGGACAGCATTTAGGTGGGCACAGGTGCGGCTCTAGCCCCACGGATTTTATAAATATATTTTTTTTTCTCGTTAATGCCTTATCAGATAGACCCCCTGTTGTGGGCTTTAAGACTTTTTTGATTGTATATGATTACAGCTGCTACATATTATGTATATTTACCTTCTATATCTGATACACTCTGTATACACCAAAATAACACTTTTTCGTTTGTAAAAAAATAATTTCCATAATCACTGATATGTGTTCGCTTTGCGCTTTTAAATTAATAGTACTTCCAAGAAAAATTACATCATCTACCAATTACTTAAAACCACTGCACTAATACACTATGTACTTATTAGTTATTAATGATAACATGATTAATCTTAACAAATCCCGTTAAAGACACTTCCCATATACTTGGCAAGCACTTTGGAATAGCAACAACTTTGTACTTATATCTCAAGATGTTTTGGAAAACCAAATCCGCTTTTAAGGACACAAACATCAAGACATTCTTAGAACAAACAGGCCCATAATTAAATTGGGGTAACATATTTATGGCACAGCCATATTTACGTTATCCGAAGAAACCTCCACGATTAGTATATTATTGGCCCTGACCGTACAAATTATAAACGTGGCGTGTTGCGTCAACTACTCTGAAATCGCAAACATGTTTAATTCGTTGACAAAATTCGAACAAGCTGCAGATATACTGTTCTTCGTGCTGGCTATAACCGGTACAATAACGAGACCAATATACTTCTTCATCCACAGAAAGAGACATCGGGATATCGTGTTGAATGTACACAAAATGAATTGTTCCTTGGGGATGTGCAAAAGGAGAAGATTTGTACCAAATGTACCCTTTACGTCGCGATTTCATTGATAATCTTCATGAGTGTCACTTACGTGATGCTCTTCTTAAAATTTCATGTAATTGACGTTACAGTTAGTAACATTACAATATTCCTTATAATCTTCCATTCAAACCTAGTAAGCGACATCATCGACAGGACAATCGGAGATGAATTAAGGAACTTGTTCGATGTCCTAAATAATAATATCCGGAGCCACATACTCGATGTCAATGATGACAATATGAAAAACATCGCAACGATTGCTGAATCTGTGAATATCCATCGTGAATTGGTGAAGTTATCGTTGGAATTCACCCATCTATGCGCAATGTCACTCCTAGCGAATTTCGGGCAAAATATAAGTCTCACAGTGCGTCTAGTTCACACCAGTATCATGGTGACCGTACTCCAAAGGCCCTACTACAAATACATCTTAGGCATGGCTTTGTCGAAAATCGTTTTGTCTTTAGTTTACTTCAGATTTGTCATAGATACATGGGACCTAGTTAGGACAGAGGTAACGTATTCCATTATTGGTGTCGATCTTAATGTGATTTGTTTCATTACTTTTGAAAAATATTTAAATCAAACTTTTATTATCATATACGACTGTGGCAAACCTAAGTTCTGTGAATTGATATTGTTACTTGTTTATACAGAACTTTCCATGGAAGTTCTAAGGCTTAATGAAAACGTTCAGTTATAAAAAATTGGGATTTGCAATAGTTTAGAACTTACTTTTTCTAAAATAATTTCAAGTTTCTTACACTTCTGGTTAACCAGATGTCGTCAAAAACTTAAATAGTTTAAAGGGAACACCCAAGACACTAAAACTTTTTTGGTAAATTTCCTGTACGATTTTGTGGCAATTTGGGCACAAAATTTTCCCAAAACCATACAGGTATTATACTTTTAGAAGTAATATTTCTAACTAAAAGAAATTTTTCGGAGGCTTTTTTCAAGTTACCTAAAATACTAGTAGAATTTCTAAAGTATCAATAAATTTCCATAAAACTTTGCTAGTTTAAAAGTAAAATTACAAAGAAAAGTTTGGTACTTCTGATTTTTTTTGTCCTAATAAAAATGAAGATATCGTCAAAATGAAAATCCCCTGGTAGAGTGTATTTAATTAGAATTTAATGCATAAAAGACAAAAAAAATATGAAAATTTCTAATGCCTACCCAAAAAACCATTGCATATCAGTTACTCTTTGCCTTTCGACATTGGCGGTTAATTCGCAAAAATCAAGGCCCACCGTATGCAATCGGGCAACTGTTGTGGTAACAGTTCCTAAGAAATATTTATCTGACAAGTAATAGATAAATATTTGATAACTACCATGTGATTCAAAATGATTGTCGTAAGAAAAAAACTGTTTTCCGGGAAAATTTATCTATACTTATCACTAATTTAATGAGCGAAGTTAGCTACATACAAATTTCATACATTAAATGAATTTTCTTGACATTTAGCGACATTGGCGTACGTGTTGTAGTATCTTTCGATTATTTATCTTATAATTTTTTTCAAATCGTTTATATTTACATCTAATATCAGCAACAATAGTATTTCTGAATACTGTAGAAAAATAAGGGAATTTATCTGTGGTAATAGCTCAACAAACAGTAAAAAATCAATATTAACCTTAAGTGAAAAATTTTATTAAAATTTATAAATTTTATAGGCTTATCATACCACTTCAGCGCAATGAAGCTGTCAAAAGAAAGTTACATCTTCATCCCTATGAAGTTTCTACGGTACAGGAATTATTACCATTAGCTCACGATGACTTGCTAAACAAATCATTTTTCTCAGATGAAGCCTGGTTTTATCTAACAAACTATATCAATTTACAAAACTATTGTATCTGGTCTGCAGAAAGTCCACAGGAATTTCCGGAAACGCAATTGCATCCCGTAAAAGTTAGAGTTTGGTTAGCTATGTCCAGGCAACGAATAATAGGGCCAATTTTCTTCGAGGAAACTGTAACAGCCCAACGTTACCAAACAGATGTTGGAATTGTTTATTGCGGAGTTACAAGAAAATGAGCTTTGAAGCAGTTATTTCAGCACGATAATGCTCCAGCATATACTGCTCGACAAACCCGCCAATATCTTCAACAGTTTTTGCTGACAGGGTCGTTAGAGCACAAAGATGGCCCCCACCAAGATCTTCTGATCTAAACCCATTAAATTACTTCATGTTCGGCTATCTAAAAAATAGGATCTATAGAAACCGCAATGCATACCATAGAAGAACTGAGAGATGCAGTTTTTGTCACTTAAATAATTATACTAATTGTATGTTATAATTTAAAGTAATAAATAAATTTAGTCAAACACCAGTTAGTACTGAATTGTAAAATCATAATTAGTAAAGTTAAGTAAATTACATTCATTTTTACAAGCAGAAAACACCAAATCCATAGTCGTTTATATAATGCGAGTTCAAATATAGGTTACGTTTCCTTATTTATGACAGATCCGTTTACTTTCTTATGTTCCAACACTGACTTGGTTCAAACCTTCATTATAAACACGCGGCATATACCTACACCCTGTTACTATCTATAGGAGCGGATTTGACAATAATTTTGAATCTCTGTGTATATGTGCCACATTGAAGACTTAGATCGAGTATGGAAAGTTAGTCTAGTGAATTATAAATAGCCTTTCTTCCAAAAATTACTAATAGAAAAGATTTTCATATTACGTCAAGTACGATAGACACAAAATATAGTCCAAAACAGTAGTTTTTAGTTTATGAAAAAGTAATCTTTGATAATTATTGATTCGTGTTTGTTTTTGGCTTTTAATATAATTAGTGCATTAAAGAGAATTGTATCTACCAATTAATTAAAGCCAGTACACTAATATAATGTATGTCTATTAGTTATTAATCATAATAACATAATTAATCTAACGTCACATGAGGTACTTCCCTACATACTTGCAACACTTTGGAATAGCATTAAGTTTCTTCTTCTGCCTGAAGATGTTTTGGAAAAGGAATCTGCTGTTCGGCACACAAGACAAGACATTTCTAGAACAAATCAGTCCATATTAAAATTGGGTAACATATATGGGACAGCCATATTTACGTTATCCGAAGAAACTTCCACGATTAGTATATTATTGGCCCTGAACTTACAAATTATAAACGTGGTTTGTTGCGTCAACTACTCTGAAATCGCAAACATGTTTAAATTGTTTACGAAATTCGAACGAGCTGCAGAAATAATGTTCTTCACGCTGGGTACAGCCGGTACTATAACGAGACCAATATACTTCTTCATCCACAGAAAGAGACATCGGGAAATCGTGTTGAATGTACACAAAATGAATTGTTCCTTGGGGATGTGCAAAAGGAGAAGATTTGTACCAAATGTACCCTTTGTGGTCGCAATTTCATTGATAATCTTCATGAGTATCGCCTACGTGACAACTTTCTTAAAATTTCAAGTAGTCGACATGACAATCAGTAACATGACAGTATTCCTCATAATATTCCATTCAAACCTAGTAAATGACATCATCGACAGGATAATCGGAGAAGAATTAAGGAACTTGTTCGAAGTCCTAAATAATAATATCAGGAACTACATACTCGATGTCAATGATGAGAATATGATAAACATCGCAATGATCGCTGAATCTGTGAATATCCATCGTGAATTGGTGTAAACGTAGTAAGCGACATCATCGACAGGACAATCGGAGAAGAATTAAGGAACTTGTTCGATGTCCTAAATAATAATATCAGGAGCCACATACGCGATGTCAATGATGACAATATGAAAAACATCGCAATAGTTGCGGAATCCGTGAATATTCATCGTGAATTGGTGAAGTTATCGTTGGAATTCACCCATCTATGCTCAATGTCACTCCTAGTGAATTTTGGGCTGAATATAAGCCTCACAGTGTGTATAGTTCACACCTGTATCATGGTAACCGTATTCCAAAAGGGCAATTACAAATATATTTTAGGCATGACTTTGTCGAGAGGCCTTTTGTCTTTGGTTTACTTCAAATTTGTCATAGACACATGGGACCTAGTCAGCAAAGAGGTAATGTATTTTGATAAAGACTTATGTGCACATAAAAATTATCGTCCATTGGTCGTGTTGGTCTAAATCGGATTTGTTTCATTACTTTCGAAACATTTTGAAATCAAATGAAAATGTTGAAAAACTTAAAACTTGTAACAATTTGAAAAATTGCAGTTATAAATAAAGTAATTTTTCAGTAGTAAGGAACTAAGCAAGGCGCTCATGCGTAAAGCAATGATGTAAGCAGAACTGACATAGTGTTCGGTCACACGTGGTTGTCTTTTGTATAGATGTATACTATCGCTGTATACATCCAAAGCAGTATTTCTGGGTTGCATCCCCAATTTTTCTCTGCAAAGTTTCTGCACACCGTGAAGGCTTTTTTGGCCTTGTTTGTTACTTCAAGTTCATGTTTGTTCCATTGAAGTTTATTGTCCGTGATAAGGGTAACCTCCGTTCTCCAATCTATATTTTGCCCATCCATTTTTATGGTTTTGAGATTGAATTTTCTTTTCCTTGTGAATGCTACTAAGGTAGTTTTAGTGGGTTTGTCATTGAATCCCACCGACTAATATCATCTTCTCGTGCAGTTGGATCCTCTTTGAATAATGTCACAGAGAGTATTCTCAAATTTGCCCGACCTGGTAGGCAGCAGTTGCGACAACCATCTGGAAGTCACGCCATCTACCCCCCCCCCCCCTATCCCTGAACTCAACCGTTTTTGAGATATTTGCAATTTTGTTGATTTTTTGACGTTTGCACTGCTTCAAGTGAAATTAAATAGCTGATGAGGTATTAGATATTTAGTGGTTCTACTAATGTCGATGTAAGTACAAAGACGTAGGTAGAAAGTGTTATGGCCAAATCACATACAGGGTGTTCGAAAATGCATCTCTAATGTGGATACCTTTAAACCAACAAAACTTTTTTATTTCAAATGGAACATGGTATTTTTTACTACAGCATTGAATGCAGCGTAAAATTCTACATCCATTGACATTAGGATTTGATATTCCTATTTTTGATAGTTATTGAGATATTAGCATTTATTGCCTAAAATATGACTAATTTCCAAGTTTCGAGGAAATAAAATATGTTTCTCCTAAAAACACTCTATATATAATTTTTTAGAATGATGCGTTATCCTTTTTTGCATTGTCTGGTTTCCATACCTGAAATATTTATCATTAGAAGTTTTCCAATTATTAACAAATTTTATGTAATTGTAATTATAAAAAATTAATAAGCCATAATTATTATGTGAGAGCAAATTACATGTTAATATTTTTGCCTGCTTATTAAATACATAGAAAATAAGTCAAATAAAAAAAAAAAAACTAAGAAACTATTATTCTGAAAGAACATTTATATTGGACAATTTCGAAGACCTTTAATAGTTTGTTCCTGATTTATGTTAACTGTCTGTATCGGTCTGTATCTGTTAATGTACGTTCTCTATGACTAAAAGACATTACTATTAGTAAGATACTCGTGAACGTTAGATATCTGAAACATAAATATTTAGATGGGTTAGGCAAACAATGTACAGAGAGTTTTGTAGGAAAAAACTCATTTTATTTGCTTGAAACTTAGAATTTAGGCATATTTTTAGCAATTTTTTGCAAGAAATGCTAATACTTCAAAAACTATTAAAAATAGGTATACCAAACCCTAATATCAATCGATGTAGAATTTTGCGCTGCATTCAATGCTGTAGTAAAAAATACCATGTTCCATTTGAAAGAAAAAAGTTTTGTTAGCTTAAAGGTATCCACATTGGAGACGTGTTTTTGAGCACCCTGTACGTGATTCAGTGATTATTGCTATAACACTTTATAGCTACGTCCTTGTATTTACATCTACTTCAGTAGAACCACTAAATATCTGCTACCTCATGAAATATTTGATTTTATTTGAAAGAGTGTAAATGTCAAAAAATCTACGAAAATGAAATTATTTCAAAAACGGTTGAGTTTAGGGATAGGGAACCTTCATATAAGCTAGTTGCAAATGACTCACCAAATTCATTAGACCGATAAAAATTGTACCATTCCATTTAAAATACGAAAGTTGATATCAACACCCTGTATACCGAAAGTGCTATAAAGTGGAAAATATTTTCCTGAAATAGATCACAGTAGGCCATGTCTACACTGCAAGTTTCAAAATCAAGTTTCTACTAGAAATTCAAAAAAATCTAATGTGCCAGTCGGTGAGCCATCTGTATACATAAATGATTATTTTCTA
>RXPK01004286.1:0-132720 GCA_004143645.1 Protaetia brevitarsis
AATTCCATCCTGTATAATGCAAGTATTTAAATTCATTTTCTTAATGCGTAGTTGATAAGTACCGTGGCTTTTGCAAAACAAGCGCTGCCTCACCGCAGACAACAAGCGTTCTTTGTTTTAAGGCCCGCGTAATTAAAATAACATGGTAATACTTTGTATTTTAATCTATTACTTTGTCCAATGAATGTTATCTATTACGTTGTTCGTTGTATGTTACAAACCGCCGAGTCGGCAATTCTCACGGTCTTATTAAGTAGGACGTCTGAAAGTCAGAAAAATAACGCCTTCGGTCATACTTGCGCCCTCCTGTAAAGAGAGGCCGAACTAGTTATCGGTGCAAAATGACGTCACAACTAAAGTTTATAAAAACCCTTGACAGAGCGGTTTTGAATTAATTAATTCCGTGGTTTCGTTACAGCTAAAGTAAAAGCACGCGTCTCTAACTTCGTATCGGGCGAATCTAAACTTAAAATTAAAACTTCTTTTTGTTTTAGAATTTGTAGTCATAATACGCTTTTAAAAATATAGGAAGCAAAAGCTTTCCCTCGCGGGGTGACCAGTGATTTTGGAGATCAATTCACTTAAGAGTTTCCCCCTTTTTTGCTTTGGCTTAAAAAGATTGTGTGTGTTGTGCAAAGTTTTGTGCCTAAAATTTGGATTACGTGAAGAATTATTTTTCCCACATCGGCCGGTAAGATGTTCAAAAATTCTGCTTAAGACTAACCATAATACATAAAAATCGTAACTCGTTCGCTCTCTCTCTCTCCCTCTCCCTCAGTAAATTAGTATGATAAATTATTCATTAAGATAATTGTGTTTTGGTTTACTTTTTTTTTGTTGTTCTCTTGTTATCCCATTTAATTTTGTAGCTTATATAATAATATAAAAGCTTAATATATCATTTTAAAAGACATAAGTCGTTCTTTTATTTCGTCATTCTAAAAGAAGATCAGTTTGAACCCTTAGTGAATTCCCGAGAGGAAGTCAGTCTAGTAAAGAGAAAGCCGACGAGAAGAGTAAGTCGACAATCCTTAGGCTAACTAACGGCTCTGCTCCGACTGACGGAGGAAAACACAGTTGGGAAACATCTTTGGCTAAAATTACTAAAACCATTCGCTACCGAACAAAAAGTTTGTTTCCCAGCAGTGGCTCGCCGGTCAAAAGAGCAGGAGTGGGTTATCTGTGAGACGGAGTTTGGCATTGTCTTATTTGAATTTGGGCTGGCCATCCCCAAAAGTCTCCAGATAGGAAAACCCGTTTTCGTTACAATAGAATTAATTGAAAAGAACACAGTCGTGATTGCAATATATAGGCCTCCTGCTGGAGATATCGAAAAATTTATAGATACATTAAATCACATAGTATTTTTACTACATAAAGAAAAAAAAATTAAGAGAACTTTTTATTGCAGGAGATTTTAATGTAGACTTAAACTTACATACAAAGATAGCAAGAAAAATGGTAGATACATTTAATATATACAACTTAAAACAAGTTTTTTACGACTACTCGAGAATAAGTAGGTCCACCTGCTCTATCATTGACAATATCTTCACGAATGTTGATACCTCTGAAATCTTAAACGAGGCGGTAGATATGCATTTGTCTGACCACATGGCGCAGGTCCTGCAGTGCAACTTTTCAACATCAAATAATCCTGCAAAAGAGACCAAGAAAATTAGGAATATTGACGAATCAAACATTCACACGTTGCAATATGTATACATTTTGGCGACAGTCTCCCATAGCGTCTCCTTCTGTACTGAAGTATAAGACTAGAAGGCTGTTAACAATAAATTTTTTACTAATGTGCGTATTTACCTAATTCATAATAAAAAACTAAACGATTACTGCCACAGTACTTATCTGATTAGGTGTTGCCAAATTGACTTCTTTGGAGCTGCTCGTGTGACTTAAACAAGCGCTGTACAACTTTTCTCAATTAAGGTTATCGACTCAGAGCCGTTTTACACGTGTGAGAATTATAACGAAAACTATAGTGGAAACTTTGCCGAAAATTTATAACAAAATTCCGTTAAAATTATAATACAGTAAATTTTCCTTCTGAAATTTACATCGAAACATATCGTAATAAAAATATTGAACTTGTTCAATATTATGAATAATTTTTTCAAGAAAGTGGCGGGAATCTGCGCAAAAGTTTAATTTTGGAGTTGCGATTACACTTTATTTATGAAAACTAAATTATTACAAATCATCCTAACCCGTGCTCCACCTGAAAAGGTACTACACGAGCCTACCTATTCTAAGTACTATATGGGTTCCATAACAATTTAAATGATCCTACTCTAACTAATAACTTCCCTATTGATTTTTATAACAAAAATATGATACAGTAGCCTCGCGACCATACGAATATTACTTTTGAAAAATGATAAAAAAAAATGTAAAATGTGATTAGTTCACATAATCGCGAGTCTACTGTAAATCAGTCAGCTATCAGTTATTATTAAATGCGCCCATGGAACGACTTTCGTTATCTCCCAGCATTCGCCAAGGACACTGATTTATATAATATACTTATATAAAATCAATGGCCACGGAGTAAGGAAAACCATGGCAAAAACCTTACTCTGGGAGGAAAGTGCGCATTACAGTTATTTGCATCAGTTTTCCCTAATAACAAACTTAGTTAAGTAGAAGCTCAGCTTAAGGTGAATATATTTTGTACCGTCGAAACTAGGAATAAAGCTTAGCTAAGTATTGAAAACGGATGGCAACAGTGTTAGACTGTGTGAAAGTGACTTGTAACCAAGGTAACGAACAGTTTTTGACAGAAACACACAGCAAGAAGGAGCATGTTGACTTTTAATTCTTGACGAGCCAAAGCCCTAGCAACTCTCCTAGTATGCCTCGTGACTGTAGACAAATGGGTACCGCCAGAATCTCCAATACATGAAAAGTGAGACCTTGTTGCATACAGTCTCAGGAATATTAACAGCTGATTCATAAAAGCAATACTATTATTGCTGAAGATTTGTTGTTTAATTGGATAAAACATAACAAACTGTATGCATTCGTGGTCATAGGAATGATTATTTCGTCTTAGGTTACATGGTAAACTTAAATTATTTTTTATACCTACTTACACACATCAAGGATCTTCAATCAGGTTTAGTATAAATAATGCTGTACATTTGGTTACCCTAAATCGCCGAAAAAATGTAATTACTTGTCTAGGTATACCACAAAAAATTATATTTAACTCGTCCAATTCATCATCATCTTCAAACATTATGTTATTTATTAAGATATTACGTGCCATTTTATTTCAAAAGTGTACAAAATAATATCGCCACAATAATAAATAAAACACCGTAATACAACAAATAAAAGTCTTCTTTTATTTGCCGCAATACTTGTCATTTGAAACTAAAAGTGAGGTTAACTGGACCTTAAGCCCGGCAAATCTTCGGCTTATTTTGAATAACACTTAACTGGTCCTTAAACAGTGGTGTAAAACGAAATCATAGCTCTACTTAAGTCTTAAGTTAAGCTTAAGTATAACCGGCTGCAAATAGCTGTTAAACAAAATACATAACCTCACTCCTGAATAAATGAATTTAAAACCTTCACACACTTATATTCTGTATTTTTTAGGGTTATGATTTTTGTAACATGCCTAAGTATTTGTTAACGTGCAGGCGTATGACAGTAATTTTTTATAATAATTTTACTCAAATTTATAGCCTGTGTAAAACGAGTACGAAAAAATATATTAAAAAAATATTCGTAAAATTTTGCAAGAGTTTAAATTAAAAGTTAAATTTTCATAAAATTTTCGTCATAATTTTCACATGTGTAAAACGCCTCTCAGAATTAAACAGAGGTTTGTCCTACGTGGCGTTCGTCGGTATTTTTCTGGCCACCGTGTATTATAAACGACCTGCCAACGTGCTACCATGGAATATATCACCTTTTTACATTTTTGCAGAACAAAACAGCGCTAGCAGTTCGAACGAATCGGTATCATCAAATTCCAGGGATAGCGGCAATAACATCGGCTACACCACGATATCCCCGGAGAAGAGCAAACGCAGCAACATAGGGATGCCTTACCCGAAGAGCTACAGGGCCCAAGGCGCCGTGTAAGTCCACTCAAATATCTCTTTTACACTTGGTATTACGGCTTGCGGTGTTTGGCGCGCATGCGGCTCTATCTTAACAAATTGCACCTGTTTTATATATATATATATAAAAAAAAATGACGCGTTAATATTTACGGCACCGCCACTGATCGACTAACCCCTCATATTTTTTCTTTACCTTTGATGAAAACGCAGAGGTCACGGATGGAAAACGGAGGTCTTGACATCGGCGACATCTAGCGGGCGTTCTAGTCCCTCGTACACGCCCGTTCGGTAAGGGGATTTTGGTTATCTTGTGTTGGTAGTGAAGTAATAACTTTGCTTCCAAGAATGGGCAATTTGATTTAAATGTCGTCGATTAACTGTTAGGGTGGTAAAGGATGCTGAAATGCTTTCTAGTTGTGCATATTTGATTTGAAAAAACGGTGGCGCCATCTGTCAATTAATTCGATAAATTAATACTCAAAATACGCAAAAAAAATGCAAATAGACATTTGCTACTTCTCATATTCAAACAAAACTTGTAAAAAAATGCTTTTCTTTACCGAAAATCACAAGTTAAAAGAAAGAAACAGTGGCGCCATCTATCAATTAAATCGATAAATTAATACTCAAAATACGCAAAAAAATGCAAATAGACATTTGCTACTTCTCATATTCAAACAAAACTTGTAAAAAAATGTTTTTTTTTACCGAAAATCACAAGTTAAAAGAAAGAAACAGTGGCGCCATCTATCAATTAAATCGATAAATTAATACTCAAAATACGCAAAAAAATGCAAATAGACATTTGCTACTTCTCATATTCAAACAAAACTTGTAAAAAAAATGCTTTTTTTACCGAAAATCACAAGTTAAAAGAAAGAAACAGTGGCGCCATCTATCAATTAAATCGATAAATTAATACTCAAAATACGCAAAAAAAATGCAAATAGACATTTGCTACTTCTCATATTCAAACAAAACTTGTAAAAAAATGCTTTTTTTACCGAAAATCACAAGTTAAAAGAAAGAAAGAGTGGCGCCATCTATCAATTAAATCGATAAATTAATACTCAAAATACGCAAAAAAAATGCAAATAGACATTTGCTACTTCTCATATTCAAACAAAACTTGTAAAAAATGCTTTTTTTTACCGAGAAATCACAAGTTACCAGAAGTGCATTCCACACTTTATTAATTGGCGCATTTCCGCAGTGGAAAACACTTTACCATCCTAAAAAGTTTGTGTATTTTTTTTTTTGACAGACTGTATATAATGCATGCAACTTTTTTTGCCGAGAAATGCTTTTTTACCAAGAATTAAATCTACTACTAACGAATTTGCCTTTTAATTATTTATAATTTTTTATAATGGGGATTCTATTTTCTGTGTTATTAGAAAATACTGATTTTATAAGAGCAATTTATGTGATCGTGTAATGTTATGATTTGCAGAAGGGTGCGAACACTGTACGCTTGTTTGGGCGAGAACGATGGTGAATTGTCCTTCGAACCGAATCAAATAATCACAAACGGTAAGTTTATTTATCTTTTTCTACATATAAAAAAAAGTCGAAATTTAATTGGTGAATTTTTTTTAACCTAAATGTGTCATCAAACAATACACCATATATATATATAGTAATAGTTTAATAATCAAGACTTGTTATTCTGTTTGTTTACAATAGCCATATTATAACGAAAAACCACTTACGAATCAATCGAACATAGCCTGTCTTTGCCGATCCCGGCTTTTCAATGTTGTAAATATACCTTCCGAGGGAAGTTAAAGGCAGAATCATTCTATTGTCTGATGTTTTCGGGTTGTACTTCCGCTGTACACGGTGTTAGATAAGTGATTATAATAAGAGACCATTACTTGTCTTAAGATAAAATCCGAATCTCTTGTAAAACCGCGTCTCACATTAAACTTCCATTTTTATAAATGTAGTTAAACAAGTGTATGTTTTATTAAATAAAATAGTAATATCGGTTGTTGCGATTTAGCGGATTCATATGATTATTAAATCCCGGAAACGTTTACAATATATTTTGACCGATTATATTCATTCTGGTTTGTTCTGTCTCCGTTTCCACTAAATTTTAATTGTGGTTTAATTGCTTACCTCTTTTTATACTGCGTGGAATGATTTTAATTAATGTTTATTTAAGTTTTTATTTTCTATATTTTTGATGTAATCGTTTAATTAATCGACAGGTAATTAGCCTTTGTTTATTCACATCATTTTCCACATTTTTATTATTTCATTTTTAGCTTGATAAAAACCAATGTTTACGGTCAAAACATTGCTGCAAAATTTAAGGAAAACAATAATAAAAAAATAATGCTCAATAACCACGGTTTCACTCTAATTATATCTGAAGAGAGTCCTTTATCAAAATGTTTATTAAAGAAATAATGCCATCTACATATACAGGCTGTCCCACCGAATTAGGTCATTAGAATTTTTCGAACTTCTAGCAGGGATTTGATTTTGAAACTTCCAGAGTAGTCATGGCCGACTATGATCTACTTAAAGAAAATATTTTCAGGCTTATAGCACATTTGTAGCACATACAGGGTGTCGATATCAACTTTCTTATTTTAAACGCAATGATGCAATTTTTATGGGTCCAGTGTATTTCTCGATCATTTTTAATAAGTTTGTATTAATGTTTCCTATTCCTAAAGCTATTAGTTTTTGAGATATTTACAATTTTTTCAAAATTGCGATTAAATTCAATGTATACAAGGCTGAAAATATTTTCGTTAAATAGATCATAGTCGGCCATGACTACTTTGAAAGTTTCGAAACCTAATTCTTACTAGAAGTCCGAAAAATTCTAATGAAGTACGGTAGAACACCCTGAATATGTATCAAATCCAATCAATTGAAAAAAGCAATTAAGGCCGAAACATGTATGGGAATTTATAAACAATTAAGTTTGCAAGTCAACATAGGCTTTTAATTCGTCCAAATAAAGTAAGCACCGACTAATAGAATAAATATGGATTTATTTAATTTATTATTTAAATAAGTAACCGCATCTATTAATTTGAAAGTGGATCGAGTACTGTGAGATATACTGATAACTAACACACGAAATAACTTTCTTAATCACAAGATTATTGAACATACCGCTTACGGAAGATAATTTTAATAGATAGTTAGAATATATATATCATGTAGCAGAAATTAGTGTGGTAGATAAAATTAAAAAGAAGTTAGAAAATAAAAGGTGATTAAGAAATATAACTACAGTTATTTCAGAGAAAATAGTTTTGCAAATTTAACTTTAATAAATTATGGGTTAACCAGATATTAAACCTGTGTAAAAAAATACGATTTTAGTCCGGTTTTTTCAAAATTCTAATACTTTAAGAAATAAATTAAAATGTGATATTGAAATTATTTATTTTAAAAAATGTTCTGGGATTTATAAGATCAAATGCGGTGTTTGTAATAAAGTATATATACCTAGGTCAAACAAAGAGGAATGCGGAGATTAGATTTAAAGAGCATTTATACCATGTTAAGAATCATAATGCTGATAAATCCGCTTTAGCGTATCATTTTGTCAATACAGGACACACTTTTTCAATTGATGATTTAGAGTTAATTAAGTCTTCAAATTGTGAGAATCTTAATAAGTGGGAAGCTATCTATATCAAAAAACATTACTTAACCGATTTAACACTCCTTAATTATAAATATTTATTGAAGATAGTAGTCCTGAAGATTAATTTTGTAACCTAGGATATACTTATTTAATTTACACATTTGGTATTCTGACAATATACTTGTATGTATGTACTATCGATTCAAAAAAAGATGACGTAGGAAAAATAAGCCATAAGGAAACATAAGGAAAGATACATCTCCTTTAATCTACCAGCGATTGCGCATGGGTAGATGCTAAGAATTATTTTTTCGTTGAATTCTTCCCAGGAAACTATAAAGTCAAATTCTGCGAATAAAACGTTTGCGGCCAACTTTGTCGCATAACATCAAGGGGATTAGCTTTCGGAGTGATAGTTGGCATATACATATATCTATCTTTCTTTTGTTGCTTATTTTAGCCATCGATTACTCGCGTATGTTTGAACGGTATAATTTGCAAATATGATCTGCATTTAATTACGTAACCGTGCTGTACCCTGTTACAAAATTGATTTAGAAACGTATTCTTGTATAATTATTAGAAGAATTAGAATTTTCTGAAGCCCTTACTTCTATTACAAAAAATTGTTTTAAGTTTTATAAGAATTTCTTAATATGGATGTATAAAATATTACACATAAATGCCAACTGAGAATTTATGTATATTAAGAAAGGATTATACACTTTGGAAAAAAATTATCTCCTTTATTAAGAAAACATGTTATTTCTTATTGATGTTTTAATTCTATTACTTTTTATGGCGGCACAAATCGAATTGCACTTATTGGAATGTTTGCATAAAATATAATAAAACATTGCCCTGCCATGCCGTATAAAGAAAGTCAGAAATAAGTATGTTGTTATTATTTGAAGAAATAAATATGTTGAAGCCGTTACCTCCAGCACAAAAACTTTTTAAACTTTAGTTTTGTGAGAATTTCTTAATTTAGATGTATAAGATAATAACTGGCAAACTATATTTTAAAAAAAAAGAGCATAGAATATAGGGAAAAATGTCATACACCTCGGAAAAAAAAGTTTTAACTTTATTTAAAGAAATTGTCCAGTTATTCTTTCTTAATGTTGTATTTCTATTGCTCTTTATGGCACAAATCAAATTACATTTATTGGAATGTTTGCATAACAGTGAATTAGATGTTTTGACTTTAAAATTTTAAGAATTAATATGCTTTGACTTGACAATCATGAAGAAGAAAAGACTTATTATACGCAAAATTGTTTTGATAAACCTATTTTCACAAAAAGTATCATAATTGTTTTGTTCTGCTAGGGATTCTTCCATAGAAAGTTTGTTTCTTCAATTGAATAAGAACTAAGCAAGTAAATCGCTGGTTTTTCAATAACTTTACTTATAATATATATTATAAATAACCAAATGAATAAACAGGCATTGATATTTGTAAAAGTAAAAAAGATATATAAAGACTGGACATTTATTTAATGCTGTAACAATAAGTTATATACACCCTATTATAACTGAAATAAAAACAATTATTTCAACTAAAACTACCTACAAAGATAAAGTACTGTTTACATAAATACTAATATAACGCACACAGGTAAACTATGGAACTAAATTTAATGATAACTAAAATATAAGAAAAACAAATATGAATAGTATAATTGTAATAATATTTCCACGTGAGCAAGAGAATTGAAAATCAGAATTATTATATAAAATTCTTTCGCGAAAACTACAAAGATTTTAATTCTGGGAATGTAAATCGCCGAAAAGGTGGCGGCATCTTTGTCGGGCACCGTAAAGGGTATTATCTTTCAAAATGATAGTTCATTGCGTCGCGGATTACGATAGCATTGCGTTTAAAATGGATATGTTAGAATTACAGCTACGAAGCTACGTTTACCAACCGCGGTCATAATTTTTTTAAGTAATTGTACATAGTGTTTAAAGATTAAAAAAACTTGTGAGACAGATGTTTATTGGTATTTCGTGTGTTAGTCAACACCATCTATATTTAGATTGTGGTTAATTCTTAACATTTTAGCACATGGCACACGTATTTTTACTATACTTATATTTTTCTAACGATCAGTGAAACAGTCTCAAGAGCCGGGCTGGCTAGAGGGCACCCTGAACGGCAAGACGGGTCTCATCCCGGAGAACTACGTCGAGATGTTGCCTTGACATGGCGGTCCGCTGTCGAAACTCTCGAACAGTCTCAGGCACAACTTCGCCAAGGCGCTGCACATCAGTCGCGCCGACGCGGACTTAGAATCGGCCCTCGCCAGAGGGCGCCATCCGAAACTATCGCTCCACCGCCAGAGCATCGATAGCGTCCACCAAGGGGCGGCGCTCCGCAGTCGGAGCGCTTGCTGCGAACGCAAGAATTCAACTTGAAGTGCACAAAATACAAAAAACAAATTATATTATATATATATATGAAGTGAATTGCGATTGAGATCCCCATTTAGTACAAAGCGATTATTTTTTTTCTCTACGGGACGAAGATGATGATAATAATTGTATTTAATAATACTAATAAAAAAAAAAAAAATGGAACACCAGTTTTACATAAATATATACAACACACCTTATTATATAATAAATATACAAATATTTTATTATTTATTGTTTTGTGAAATTTATATATAAATGTGTACAGCGTATACATATTTTAAATATTCCTTTTTTTTCTCTCTTGTACATAATTGTAATTATTCGTAATTTTAATATCCTAAATAATGTAAATATCGTGTGAATGTCCCTAGGTCATATTCCATTTTAAGTTGATTGTATATTTTTTTTATTATTGTTTTGTTTTTAAGGGAAAAGTTTGCGGTCGTCACTTTTTTAAATCGCACAATATCGCATTTTTTGCAGAATTAAAAAAAGCAAAATCGTTTCTTAGACAGGCTAGATTTGTCCTTCCTTAAAGGGAATATTTCCTACCATATCGATTATAAAGAGAATCAAACGCTATCTTCAAATATTTACAATAAAAGAGAAGACATATCCCAATCAATTAAAAAAAAAAAAGAATATTTTTCTACATTCCGAGGCAATTCTATACGAATGGATGCATTTATTTTGTCAGTATTTTAGCGTTAATTTATACGAACCATATCGACAATTTGCATTTTTTTTTTTTTTACGATATGTTATATAAAAACCAATAATTTTTGTAGAAATATACGTGAGATGAGTTTTTTTTTTGATATGTCAAAGTTCGTTTAATAAGTAACTGTTGGTTGAATTAAAATTTTGATAATTGAAATGTATGTTGTTGTAATAGTTTCATAATTTAAAAAAAAATTTTTACATATACCGAGTGATCCGTAAGCTTGTAAAGAATAATAAGTTATTTATTTAAATGGAACACCTGTATATAAGTATAAGCTTATTGTGTTAAAACATATGTTATAAATATTTTTTCGATAATGCCTTAGTTTTCCGATTATTCTCAATTCTCTTTTTCAAAAAAAAAAATAGCGAAAACGCATCTCCAGATTTGTCCCATTTCTTTCCAAACGGTGAAAGTTTGAGCTTCTGTACTGTTACAGCATAAAGTTCCCTGTGTATCTTCAAACTATATTAGAATTTTATACTGTGTGATCGTGAATCAAGGTTCCACTAGCAAAATTACCGAATTTAATTACTGAAAACTTGTTTATTTTAAATGGAACTGTATTTTTTAAGGAATCGTACAGTAAACGTGTAGTGTGCTAATGAGCCTTTAATTTTTTTTTATTAAGCATATGCTATATACCCATCACCTTATAGTTCTTCAAGATAATTAATGTTTTATAAAAAATCATAAATAAATAAAATTCTAAATATTAAAATGAAAAACAAAAATGTTTGCACATATTTTAATGAAAAAGAGAAAAATAAGTTTGTAAATCGTCGATGGTCCGAAGGCCACTAAAATATATATAATAGACAATTAATACTTATCACATCTTTATAGCGGCTCTTATCTTAACATCTAATGATACTTTTCTACCCTCCGTTATCTTTATTCAAATTTATGGTACAAGTAAATACTGATATACCAGGCTTTCATTTCAAAACTAGCTATCCGGAATAACTTTTGAAACATCTTGAATTGAATTTAGCAAAAAACAAGTCAATTTTGATTCACGGGGTGCAATTTTACACATATCCTGCGGCCCCTTAGTTTCAACCCCTAGTCGTGGGTGAAAATCATATCGAGAAGTTCAGTGTGATACGTCTTCGAAAGGTCTTGTTATTAGCAATTTTTTTTGGGGCCTTTATTTTTTTAAATCGGATCATTTTTTTTTAAATTTTTCAAGTTTAAAAATATCGAAATTTTAATCTTTTAGAATTTTAGATTGTTAGATAAAATGATACTTGTTAAAAGTAGAAGCAAATTACTAACATTAAAACCTGTAATTGAAAAAACGTACAACTATAAACATTGATGTAAAAAACCTATTTATATGTTTTTATTTGAAAATGTTTTTTGCCTTCTACATTACCTTTTTAAAAAGATTTAGTTTTCAACTGCTTTCAATCTGCTAATACCTTTTCATAAAACAACTAGGATGGCCGCTACCGCATTTGTACATTTCAAAAACTCAAAAATGTTTATGCGTCTGCTTCTAAAATACGGACAAGAAAATTTAATTTTATTTGGAGGAGAATTAACATGGGCGAAAGACGGTATTACGGATTTAGTGCACATCTGGTAAAGAATTAAAATGCATGAGAAATCGAAGGTACACATGAACAATGGTTTTAGTTTTTCTATGCTTGATAAGTTAAATATTTTAACTCAATTAAACTCAGCCTATGGAAACGTAAAACTAGAACAGAAGGAAGGAGTTGACAAAAATCGATATGTATTAAACATAATCATAAATTGTATTCGATTTTTCGGTGCACTAGAATTATCCTCGTAACATTTCTTTAGTCTTTAATTTAACTTTTATGTCTTTGTGTACGTGCAGTTTAAAAACTAAATACTAAATTTCGAAGGAAATACGCTAGTGTTTATATTTATTCCCGATAAGAACTTCATGTATTTTTCATTTTGAAATGCCATCTAAATTTGTCTACAAAAAACCGTAGATCAATAATCTTCGGTTTAAACTTCACTTTAGACTTATAATCGATATAAATAAAAAAATCGCATTCAGTGTGGAATTTTAGCAGTATACTTATGCATATTGTGGCGATTAACAATGCTTAACATTTGCTTTTAAATGTTGCCTCGTCAGAAAACAAAATGACAGATGCAAACGCTGGATTAACATTTATTATTATATGGCAAAATGTAATTCGTCTGTCAAAATCATTTTATTGAAACTCTTGATGCAACTCATGGATGGAATTTATATTATCTCGTTACTTTATTTGTCAGTTGTTTGAGATATTTTTGTAGTAACACTCAACTGTCTACTGCCAATGTGCTTGTTTTCTCTCATATAATGAAGCAGTATTTCGAATTCTTTTTCATCTGTAGCCACAGTTCTCCTTCTTTCCCTTTTTCGCACAATCTACACTACCAACAGTATCAACCTGTTTCGAACCTTGTTCAAAACCTTTCCTGTTAGTTGGCGTCGCCCTGTATAACGCATTTGATAAATTCGTGCGTCAAGTAAGCAATCCTTTTGAGCTTCTCCTAGGATATACACTATATCAATTAATTCTTCTTTTGAAAAATCCCATTTTCAATAATAAATAAACCAACAAGTAAAGAAAACAAGTTAAACTGAGTAACAGATATAACAAAATCAAATAATGAGAAAGAGCGAAACATATATAGAATAATTACAGGAAGCTCATTTACCAATTGTTTGACACTTATGCAACAATGACTAAATAATGTAGCTCCCAAAAAGAAACCAACTTTTCGTAAAACATTGATTATATCGTAAACTATAAATGATATGGGTATAGCATATGCTTTAATACAAGGCCATTATCACTACACCATCCAGACATCGTCAATGCACATTCACTACCAAACCGTGAGAGTTCATTATCTAAAACACCCGAGATGATAATAGTAGTGTCATCCGCATATTGGCACAAAAAGAAGGGGTCTAAGGGCGGAACCTAGTGGTACACCCACTGTAAGGTCCATAGGTACAGAAAAGGCGTCTCGAGAAGTATCCGCTACACGAACGTGCTGAACCAAACCTGCAGAAAACCCACTCAAAGCAGGCCCTCTAATTTCGTATCCAAATAGTTTAGATAACAGTAGTTCGTAGTCAACCGTATCGAAAGTTTTAAAAAGATCGAAAATACTAAGCCGTTTTCGAAAAAATATTTACAACAAAAGATATTCGGGTTCAATATGGAACACAATAAGTTACTTAATTTAAAAAAAAATCTTATTATTCTTTACAAGCTTACAGATCACTCAGTGTACGTAAAAATATTTTCAAAAATTTATGAATATTACAAGAATATACATTCCAATTATCAAAATTTTAATTCAACCAACAGTTACTTATTAAACCAACTTTGCCATACAAAAAAAAACTCCCCTTGTATATGCAAATATGAAAAATTCTAATTTTCTTATTTACTCTTCTTAATATTTCGTCAATTTATATTATATAATTCACTTTTTTTTATTGTTATTGTCGCACTAGTTATTCACACTAGTCTGTCAGATCAATTATTAATATAATAATATAATAATAATAAATATCATTGATTATATTTACATTTTAGTGATGTAGAAATATATTACATTTAAACACATTCTGTGATAGTACAACAGACTGGCACCAATTTTAGAAGTACATGGATATAATTAATATATTGAAATTATATTTTATGTTTGTAAAATCCAAGCCATATTCCTCTTTTGTTTTTTTTTTTTTAAATATGTCTATATAATATATATGTATACAGGTGATTCATTAGTTCGATGATAAACTTAGATGAAAGCTGATTTAATTCGATGAAAAGAATGACCTTGTATATTATGTACTACTGTTAATTTAGGTATTTTAAACATCTAGACTTCTTTGGTAATTCTGGTGGGGTAATTTGTATAAATTGTGTCTATTAACTTAATTCAAAATCACAATTGTCTCTCCCATCCTTTTTTTTTCCTTTTAATTATAAATCTAATTTTATTCCTATATCCAAATATGGCAAATATGGTGTTTCAGATTTTTGTTAATGTGCTAAATATAACATACCTGGGAAGTGACGAAAATTTACCAAAAATTTGAAACATTCCATATATACATATATATATACATGTAATTACTATAAATGTGATGAATAAAAATCTAGTAAAGCCAAAAAAAAAAATTATAATAATAAGAACAGCCTAAGAAATCGATAATATAGTATAGAAACTGAAAAAGCTAATACTAAAAGAGACGATGCTTTGAGTAAATCAATGTTTTACCATTAGTGTAATTAAAAAAAAAGCATTTTGAAATACAAAAAAAAAAAAAATTGTAAAGATGTATTCACCTGTACCTTATCCTGAAAATCGAAACACCAATTATCATATCATATAAATCATAAAAATGAAAAAAAAAAACTATAAAATCCTGCCTCCAACACACTGCATTATATGTATATTGAATATTATATCACTACAAGCCTCCTCACATACATACACACACACAAAAAACATTGGTGCACAATTTTATAGTAACGATAATTGAAAGAGATCCTTCTAAAAAAACCCTCTCTTTTTATTGTTTTATCTTCTGTATTTGTAGATATTATGGGTAATTATTGTTTTAAAACTTATATGTGATGAAATATTATTAGAATGTATTTTTTACCAAAACCACTTTTTTTTATAGGTTTATGCATTGTATACAGACATATTTTGTTTTTATATTATATAATATATATATTACTATTTTCACATTTCAGATGTTTTTTTTTTTTGATGTATAATGTAATATATTGATTATTATTATTATTCAAATATGTGTAAACATTTTTTAATTTATGTCGTTAAAGCTTATATATTTTAAATTAGATGTAAAAAAAAAAACAGATGATGTATTGTTGTAATAATAATTTAAAAGAAAAAAATAAATGTTTTTCATTTTCGTTAGTTTTTTCTTTTTGTTTTTCTTCAAACTAAGTAAGTAAAAGGTAATGTATAATAAGAATTACGTATTTAAATATAAATCATCACATTTTTTAATATATAAAATAATTTCGGTATTCATCGTAACAAAATTATTAAAGGTTTCCAATTTCTATAAACTTAAAACTGTCAAAATCCTTTTAAATATCGAACCTTGAAAGTGATGTTCAAGGTTCGATATTTAAAAGTTACTATAATCGCTGGAAATTTGAATTTTACTTTTTAATCGCTCTGTAACATTCATTTTTAGCTCTACTTCATTATTTAGCAGTAGATGCTCCATTTTTCATTCACACCAATCGTAAAGACCCCTAATAGCCAAATTTAAATTTCCCGCCACTATTTTTAGTAACTTCAACGTAAAGGCACTAAAATCACTATTAATGTAGTACAAAATAGTAGGTAATTCTATTTTTAACGTTGAAGTTACCAAGAAAAATTGCGGGCAATTTAAATTTGGCTATGTGGGACGTGTGCCAGAGCGAAGTACAATCTCGACTCCTCAAAATGGCGGCTATTTATCATTTGCTACATTAAACGTACGTAACTACATCTTTCGTGGAATTAGATGATTAATAAGGACATATTACTACAATAACAATATAGCAAGAAACAAATAAAATAACATGGAGTTGAATTGAAAACGCGATCGAATTGTTCCAAAGGATATCCATAAGCAATTATTGTCGATTACTATCAATGACTGTTCCAATCAACTTCAGAATGACTGCAGGGTTAAATTTCCTGCTCCTAAATACCAATAAAAGCTAATTAAATGGCATTAAAAAAAATGTTGCCCATGAGCAATAAAAAAATACCAAACGCTAACAGAACCAAGGAACATCTCAACTCTTGTTGACACTCAGCGTCGGCACTTTTGATTTCCCAGTGGTGAAATTTGTGACATTTAGTCCGCTAAATAAATTGTGCAATACTTACCCTTAACAGCGGTAATCAAGGCAAAAGTTATGCAGGTAATGGTAATATGCAGTTTTACTTATTCCAGATCAAAATTATGGTCCATGTAATAGTCAAACTTAAATTACGCGTCATTATTATCAATGAATTCAAAATAATTATTAATGTAACACAAAATGGAAGATAAAATACGGGCTATTGAACAATTTAGAATATAATTTTATTAATTCGCAACTACTAAGCTTGACAGTTTCTTACAAGTAGTTAGCAAGACCAGGGAACCTCTCGAGAAATTCGTGACAATTCACATATTAGCTAAAACTGGCTAAACGAACTCAAAAAAAAATGGCGATTATACATGTAAAATTTGCTACCTGTCAGGTTGACATATTCTATTATCACAGTTGGGGGCTGTTTTTTATTTCGTCGGTAGATTCACCGGTTGCAGTTGTTTTCACCAGTAACGTTCTTAAATTACTGTTTAGTTTCTGGTGGTGCACCAAAACACGTTCTAAAATTTACCGCTTCAACCAAGTGGTGCCAGCATCACGCAACCGATTTTGGGAGATGGTGTGTTTGATGTGGTGAATTAGCATAAGCTGACATAACCTCTAAATTGAAATAATTCAAGTAAACATTGAGGCTTGTTTGCCGTTTGAAGAAGAGGCCGTAGAGGTTTCTTTAGAATGTGATGGAAAATCGTTAACAACGAAATTAACGTCAGCGGAAATATTGAAATGATTTCATTAGGTAAATATATATGTCTGTTATATAATATAACAAATATAAAGATTCGACCACAACACTGAGGTTAGGAGCGTTTTTAAATTTACTGATGGTGGATGCACCGGTAAAACATCAACAACTGACGTCATCCTCAACATGGCCACCATTGGTGTAAGCCACCAAACCATTATGCTGAATTAAAGAACAGGCCCTTGTTAGTAGATGTACGTTTATAGGTTATAACAACCTCGAAAACTGTCAAATGATTGTCAACAACTTGACAAGAGACGAGCTTGACTTTCTATCAGCTAGAACGAACTCCGAAAAGCGACGATTCCCTGCTATACTTCTGTTAAAGTTTGTTAGCCATCTGTTTTTTGCTTACATGTTCTCTGGCAAGATAGATGAGTTTCATTGAATTAATGTCTTTGTCTTCATGAAAATTGAAAATAATACGAACAGTAAATAAGGGAGAGCCGGTATATAATAAATATACACTTCACATAAGTAACAATTTTTAATTATTTATACATAATAAAAAGTAGATATAAAGAATTTTTGAAACATTCCAATCACCAGTGAGACATTATAATAATTATATTATTATTGCGAAATTAATGATAACGATATCGTGCCTCCCAGAAAAATTGTTTAATAAATTCAAATTCACCGCCAAAGATAACGGAATGTTGGATACGTTTCGAAACAGTTTAAAACTATTAAAGTGATTGAGGTTATGTCAGTTTTTCGTTTATTACAAACGTGTTAATAACGGCAAATATAGTTAAAAACTAACATCACAAGGTACTATGTATATCGATAAACCGACGTGCAAAATAGAAAAATATAAACTCCCCATTCGTAGAAATTAAAATAATATTTCAAATGTAACAATCAACGTTTTAGAATACAAAAATAACAATAATGAATTTTAGCATACATCAGATTCAGTCTTAACTATCTCGGTAGTGTCTATTGCGTCTTCGGGTTCCGTTTTAACGGGAACGAATTGTATCGGTTGTGGTAGTTTGAAATTTTTAGCATTTCGAAGCACGTCCACGTGTTCAGGGTGTTTTGCACGGATATGTTTATATAACATTTTGTTTAGGGAAAAGTGTCTGTTACAAACGCCACAACCAAACGGCTTTTCCCCCGTGTGTGTTCGCATATGTTCTTTCGCCGTTGTGCTGTGCGCGAAACGTCTTTTGCAAACCTCACATTCGTACGGCTTCTCACCTGTGTGTGTCCTCATGTGTCTGGTGAGATTCTCCAGCGATAAAAATGCTTTTTTACAAGTCGAACAAACGTGCGGCTTCTCCCCTGTGTGCGTCAACATGTGCCTCTTCAAATTCTGCATACAAGGGAAAGCACGCATGCAAATTTCACAGACATGGGGTTTTATACCGGAATGAGTTTTAACATGCCGTATTAAATACGCGGCCGTTCCGTAGGATTTCGAACAAATGTGACACGTGTAGGTTTTCGCACCGAAATGCACGTTTTTCATATGTTTATGCAGATAAGTATATTCTTTGAACTTCTTATCACAAAGTGAGCAATGGAACGGATGAGTTTCGCCCGTGTGTTTACTTAAATGCAGGATCAACTGTGTTTTACTAAGAACGTTTTACTACACAAATCACACGACACTCTGCGATATTTCACTTCACCCGAGTGAGATTTCACGTGCTTCCTCAATCGCGCTTTCGTTTTAAACTACTGTCGCAGTCGCCACACTTAAACGGTCTCTCTCCGGAATGTGTCAGTATGTGGTCTTCTAAGTGGGCGAATTGCGTGAATTTTCTTTCGCACACGTAACACTCGAAACGCCTCTCCCCAGTATGAGTCCGCATGTGCTTATTTAAATTTCCGTTGATCGAAAACTTCTTCGAACAGATCAAACAAGAATACGGCTTCTCCCCGGTATGTTTTCTGGTGTGCACGTTCAGCTGCGACATGTCCCGAAACGCTTTCCCGCACGCACAACACGCGTAAGTTTTCTCGATGGCTGGCATCTTCACGTGAACGTCCAATCTCCCGAGTGTCGAATCCCTTTTTGCATACCTTGCATTTTATAGTGCCTTCATCGTCCGATTCGGAACTCGATTCTTCGACGTCTTTAGATTCGGTTTGCACTTCGACTTTCTCGGGTGCGTCCCACTTCGTTTCCTCTTCCGATATTTCATGCTTGATGTCTGTGGTGGTGTCTTTGATGATGTTATTTTTACTCGTTTCGTAACTTTCATCGTCTGTTAGAGGTTCTTCTTTGATCGAAATTAGATCTGTTGTTGTTTCTTCCTTTATGTGGACGAAGTTTATGTGTTCTGACATAATTTTAAGTGGAATATTTACAAAAAGTAGCAAAACTTTGACAATTCTATTTTTGGAGGTTATAATAAAGATCGGGTAACCTTGATAGTGATAGTAAAACTACATTTTACTGCCTCTGGCGGTCATACTAGTAACCAATAGACAAATAGCTCTTTTGTATGTTAATTATTGTAATTTATCTAAAAATTTTATAATAGGTTTATTTTGAGAATAATATACAAGCAATTTTAACGTGTATTTCTGTTTACATAAATAAAATGATGTAACATTTAACATAATATATAAAAATCTTAACACTAGATGGCACAAACATAGTTTAACATAGGAAGTGCTCAATCTCTGGCTATGTATCAGAACTACCAACACAAATATAATATATGCCCCTATAACGAAAACCTAATATCATGCCACTATTAAAAAATTCTGATTTGTTTATCATTCTCTAATCTTAAAAAAAAGTATATTAATTTTATAATTTTATTAACAATATATAAATTGTCTCTATATAATATATAGAAAAATTATTTACATAAACTACATTATTATAAATTTTTCTTATCGAATAAAATATTTTCATTTCTCTTTCACACTTTTCTTTTGATTAGGTACTCGTTTCGATGAAGTTGCTGTTTGTAAAAGGCTACTAAAATCCGGGCTCTTATATTCCACCTGATCTTCACTAAATTCACTTCGTAAATTATCCATTAAGTCTATTATCGTTTGTGGATCGCATACAAATTTATAAACATACACTCCACCTATAAAACAAAAGTAACATATGTTTTGACACAATCGATTAAACCCCACCTGCAACTTTTTGCATGATCCCTTTTTCATAATAATATCGAAATGCCCTACTCAATTTTTCATAGTTCATCGTTGGCCTGTTCTTTTGGGCACCCCATCGACGGGCAACCTATAATAATTGTAAGATTAAATGAGAGGGAAATGAAGTTTATGGGACTAAAAATTTATTTATTTGAACGAAATAGAAAGAAACTTACATAAACATACTTTTACTTGTTTTGTAATGATTTTCACACCCATTTTGTGTTGAATTAAATATAATAAAATATTTATATTCTGGGAAAATCTAATTTGCTACCTTATTGAATTCACATGATCACAAATCGTGCAGAAATCGCAAGTTAGAACAAACCTTAAGTAATAAGAGAGAAATAGCAGGTATAAACAAAGTTAACCCTAACCATGGTGCCAACCTAAAATACAACTTATTCCCTATCAAAGTGAAACGCATTCTGACAACCTCAACTGTTTTCTAATAATTTCCTAACCTATAAATTAAAGAAAAATATTTATCTGATGTGTGTGATATAATAAAATATTTGTATTCTGGGGAAACCTAATTTGCTGCCTTATTGATTCACACGATCACAAATCGTGCAGTAATCGCAAGTTAGTACAAACCTTAAGTAATAAGAGAGAAATAGCAGGTATAAACAAAGTTAACCCTAACTATGGTGCCAACCTAAAATACAACTTATTCCTTATCAAAGTGAAACACATTCTGACAACCTCAACTGTTTTCTAATAATTTCCTAACCTATAAATTAAAGAAAAATATTTATCTGATTGTGATCTAGCACAGACCATCTCTTTTCTTTGATTCAGCGGTCTACAATATCAAATACATCACTTATAATTCACTGATTTCCCTAATAGTCCCATAAGCTCTAGTTTCCTCAAAAATAAGTACACTTACTTCATCTGGATCGACTAATTTGAATTCTAAACCTTTTCCAGTCCACTTAATGAAGCTAGCGTTTTGTGGCACAGCCAATAACCCAACCAAGAATTGCCACAATTGTAACGACGAACGGTTAGGACTGTTTTTGGTTGCAATCTTTGATTTGGCCTTTTCATGTGGACTTTTTGTATCGGTTGTTTTATCTAGTCAAACAAGACTTGTAATTGATGTCGCAATCATTAAAATCGCTTACATTTACTGTGTTTACGTGGAGTTCTTCTCCTACTATCCCCTATCAAAGGATCTACGGCCACTTCTATGATTTCAACTTCATCATTTCGGTTGGCGTTTTCCTCTTCCACGCTTGGAACAAGGGACTCTTTATCGAAACTATTTGAAGGCTCTGGATCAATTATCTTCATCTCTGTCGCTGAATCTTGCTTTTTTCGTCTTCTACACGAGACGGTGACATTATTATTGTCGAAAGTGGATCCCATTTGGGTATCCATATTGCGGAACGAATTAGAATCTTGGTAGCGGATGTGGATTTCCGGAACGATTGGCTACTGCTATTGTATTTGTGTGTTTACTTCGGTGAGATCAATTTTAATTTTCGCGTTGCCAATGCTGTTACTGTCAGAAAGGAGCAGGGTGTGACGTGTGAATTGCTACTTTTTTTTTCAATCGATTTATAAATATATTTTTAGTAAGTAATGTTTGATATTAATATAAATATTTATGTTGTCAGATGAAGTGTCTTAAATTTGAAGTTATAATCGTTTTATTCTATTTTGTTTGATAAAATCATTTCGACACATGGTTTGAAATCGCAATATTAAAACAAGGTGTTAATTTCTTTATTTAGCGATTATTATATTATTACAACAAAAATATTCAAATTTGATTGTGATTTTATAGTTTCTCAAAGTTACATAAGCATTTTTATTGATATTTAACCCACGCAAAGAGGAATTCGATCGACTGCTCTTGACAGCGCTCGGTCACATTCAATCGATTTTCGCCGTTAAATACAATATGCTTGGGGAGCATTTTAGCTCGCACGAGTTCCTTCACGAAGATATTATCCGCAGCGGTAAATTCTACGAGCTGTGAGGATGCGAGCGGCGAATGACGCAGTCGTACTTTTGCGATTGCATGATATGTTTGTGTTCTCGTGCCGTGGATTTAGTTGCTTCTTGAGTTCTCTCCTCTTTTTGTTGCTGTCGTAAATATAACGGTGCACAGATAATAGTCGTACGCGTTGTACCCGTCGATTTGGGGATACCGATGTCGTGAATGTGTCGAGCCAGTGCTTCTAGTAGACGGAACTTGGATATTACCTGTGGGCCCCGACGAAGAGGAGGAAATATAAAGGCGTTAAGCTGACGTTATTTTGCGTGCCTCGTCAAAAACGATCATCTCAGAGCGATTGTGTAAGTGCGTTTTTCATTTCTTATTTAGATTTTAAACCTGCGATATCCGTAAACGGGTATCTCGCGACGCTGTTTACACCTTCGTATCGGAGGGGGTCTGCTACGCGTGCACGCCGACTATACGAGCCGAGGTGCCATTGGGATTAGTTATTTATTATTAAAGTAATTTACTCCGCGTGGAACTAGTTTTACGGGAAATGATAAAACCGAATCACCACTACCATCAGCATTTCCGTTTATATCGAATACGGATTCTGGGCTACAAGGTTAAGCAAAGTTAAATGTCCCTAGACAGAGAGACAAAAGGCAGTGACCTCTCTGCACGGTAGCTTTAATTTAATAATTTATAAGTGCCCCTGATGCGAACGAATACATTGAGAGTATTGGATATCCTGTATGGTTTTAAACATAGCACACCTTTTATTCTCAATATGTATGCCTGTGTGGGTCATGTAACAAAAAGAAGATTATAAAAGGATACTTACTTTGCGGTATCAAATTATCTTACTCTGGGAAAACACTGAAAACCTGTCCTATCTAATTCCTAGTGTCAATACGATAAAACCCCACTTTTATATCGCCTCAAATTTCGCCTCGTGCATCGCGAATTCCAAACAACAGAATCATAATTTTGAAACACATTATTACATTGTATGATACTCTCATGCCCATGTATATATCTATGTAGTAGTACATAAGTGTAACAAAGTAGGACGAATATTACAAAGGAATTGTGTCGTAATAATTAAAATAAAAGTCGTAGCTTGCCGCTCGTCCTATATTTTTCTATTATAGATTGTATAATTCAAATGTACGTTAGTTAATTAATGTATATAGATGTTTGGACTCATGAATATTAAATTTAACATGAAACGCGTATATTACAAAAAAAAAAGGTTTTAACTAATTCTGAGGTGTCATGTTTTATAAATTGCAGTAATATTATTGTTATACCGGCTACGGTGGATGGTCAGGAATTTTGTTGAACCATTTGGAATTTACGTTTGAAAGTATATTTCTAACTTACCTTAGTAATAAACTTATAAAACCGTTAGATTCCGTGATGATTACTGTTAATTTGTTAAGTAGGTACAAATTTCTTACCTAAATTCTTCTTTTGAGTGTGCATGAAATGTTTTACAATTATATGCCTTTTTTTCTATTTATTTCCTGTTGATTTTAATGTTAAAGAACTATGTTTCTATTGATTAATACTAACCTCATCGATGCCACACCCGAAAGGAACGAAAAAATATTTTTTTGATTTGCTTTACAATTTTTCTGGAAATAAATGAAACATTAAGCAAAAAAAATAGAACTTCAAATGGGATTAAGGGTTAACTATAATAAAAAGATTTTTTTTTTCATATAATTCAGCAGGAATAAAGTTTTTTTTTAGGTGCTTCTGCCGACAAAACAAAAAAAAATAATCTCCAACATTGGAAGAGTTAAAACTACGTTTTTCACCAAAGCAGCGTTAAGGAAGTCTTTGTTGCCTTGCTTCTTATTGCCATGATGCATTTTGTTTTGACTTTCAAACAAAATTGATTGCACCAAACACGTTTTTCAAGGGTGAACGGCTCAAATGAATCATATGAACTTACAGAGGCTTAAAGAAGAAACTTTTAGGAACATATATATTGTTATTCCATGGGAATAATTGTTTTGATAACATGATTATTTCTGCTGATATCAAATATCGTCATTTCTTGGAAAGAAAGAATTCTTTTGTGGCAAATATTTTTTCCTAATTTTTATCTCTTATCTGCTTTTTTTTGTTGTTCCTGTCTTTTCTATACAAAGTAGTTTAAGCATCGAGTTTCGCATTCCTGCAATTATATATCTATCATGTGCTTTGAGTTCCACAGTCACATAACTTATAATTATCGATTAATTGAATAGCTCATTTGTGGAAAGATATAACAAGGACTGTAGCGTAGCAATAGTATGTGTCTTATTTTTTTATGTATATTTAGCTTTGTACACAGAGATTCAAAATGATTGTCAAATCCGCTCCTATAGATAGTTACAGGGTGTAGGGATATGCCGCGTGTTTGTAATGAAGGTTTGAACTAAGTCAGTGTTGGAACATAAGAAAGTAAACGGATCTGTCATAATTAAGGAAAACGTAACCTATATTTGAACTCGCATTATATAAACGACTATGGATTGGTGTTTCTGCTTGTAAAAATGAAATGTAATTAATTTAACTTTACTAAATTATGATTTTACAATTCAGTACTAACTGGTGTTTAACTAAATTTATTTATTACTTTAAATTATAACATACAATTAGTATAATTATTAAGTGACAAAACTGCATCTCTCAGTTCTTCTATGGTATGCATGCGGTTTCTATAGATCCTATTTTTTAGATAGCCAAACATGAAGTAATCTAAGGGGGTTAGATCAGGCGATCTTCTTGGTGGCCATCTTTGTGCTCTAACGAACTTGTCAGCAAAAAACTGTTGAAGATATTGGTAGGTCTGTCGAGCAGTATGTGCTGGAGCATTATCGTGCTGAAAATAACTTGCTTCAAGCTCATTTTCTTGTAACTCTGCAATAAACAATTCCAACATCTGTTGGTAACGTTGGGCTGTTACAGTTTCTCAAAGAAAATTGGTCCCTATTATTCGTTGCCTGGACATAGCTAACAAACTCCAACTTTACGGATGCAATTGCGTTTCTCAAAATTCGTGTGGATTTTCTGCAGACCAGATACAATAGTTTTGTAAATTGATATAGTCTGTTAGATAAAACCATGCTTCTCCGAGAAAAATGATTTGTTTAGCAAGTCATCGTCCCTTAAATTGTTATTAAACCAATGACAATATTCAATCGCCTATCGTGATCTAATGGTAATAATCCTGAACCGTAGAACTTATAGGGATGAAATGTAACTTTCTTTGACAGCTCATTGCGCTGAAGTGTTGATAAGCCTATAAAATTATAAAATGTAATAAACTATTTCACTTAATGTTAATATTGATTTTTTACCTGTTTGTTGAGCTATTACCACAGATAAGTTCCTTATTTTCTTACAGTATTCAGAAATACTATTGTTGGTGATATTAGAGGTAAATATAAACGATTTGAAGAAAATTATAAGATAAATAATCGAAAGATACTACAACACGCACGCCAATGTCGCTAAATGTTAAGAAAATTCATTTAATGTATGAAATTTGTATGTAGCTAACTTCGCTCATTAAATTTGTAATAAGTATAGATAAATTTTTCCAGAAAACAGTTTTGTTCTTACGACAATCATTTTGAATCACATGGTATATAGGTAGTTATTCCATAGGAATAATTGTTTTCATAACATGATTGTTTCCGCTGATATCAAATATCCTGATTTCTTGGAAAGAAAGAATTCTTTTGTGGCAAATATTTTTTCCTCATTTTTATTTTAATCTCTTAACTTGCTTTTTTTTGTTGTTCCTGTCTTTTCTATACAAAGTAGCTTAAGCATCGAGCTTCGCATTCCTGCAATTATATATCATGTGCTTGAGTTCCAGAGTCACATAACTTATAATTATCCATTAATTGAATAGCTCATTTGTGAAAAGATCGTAGCAATACTATGTGTCTTATTTTCTTATGTATATGGCTTTGTATGTAACGTAAGATATTTTCTATATCTTAAGGTTTCATTCAAATAATTTACTTAATCGGAATATCCTCATTTCACTATTCAGTACTGATTGATTTATGACTGCTCTTCCCTTAACATCTGCCATTAACCTTAGAATTTTATAGCAGTCTATTTGACATAGAAAATCACCTGTAATATTCCTTTTTAAGGGGGGTAATGGTACATGTTTCACATCGCCGATAACATGGGTTTCACACATGGCGCCCCCAGGAAATTCACGGTGTTGCATATGTGGGTGAAATTGTAACTAAAACTATTTGAATCTGTTTTCAAGCAAAAATCTAACCTACCCATTCTGTCATTTTATTATAGAAGTGACAGATGTTGTGCGATTTTCTGTCAATTGTCAGTTTGTTTGTGTATATAGGTTATTTTCGTACCCACTTTGCAATTATTAGTTGGAAATATAGCCGCCAAACGCCATCGCGAATTTCCTTAAATTAATAGACAAAATATCAAAGGCGCCGACACTTAGTGAAACTATAGGATAAGGTTTATACTGTGGTGCAACCATTCTCCATTTTCTAATTTTGCACCATTTCGAAAGTATGATTCGATAATAAAAACTTTATGATCTATTGCAAACATTTTGAGTGTCAATAACCCAATACATTACGTATGACAGATGTATTTTATTTGTCACTACGAGTATGATATTTTGAATAAATAGAATCATGGCTTGCTGGAGGATAAATTTATTTGATCATATTGTATTTTTTTGATGTAGGTTATGCGAAGTTGTCAAAAAAAAAGTTTCACTTACACTTACCTGCAAATATTCTAATTCTAATCAGTCTTCCACAGTTTTTACGTGCAGCATTGTAGTTTACATATCGACTTTACCCATTTCATTTCGAGCTGCAAAGTGTGTAGGCGCCCACGTGACCCAGTTTCTTACCCGTACTGTACCGTTCGCTGCTTAACGGATTTTGCGTTCCATTCAAATCGAAAAATTCGTCAGTTCTGGATCGAATCGATTCCGGGATCGTTAAAAATATCAGAAATTTAAAATACCACCTACAAACTGTCTTATAATAAAATTACTTGATCTCGTTTTCAAACGTTTTAGCGAAACATACTTTAAACGACATTTAATAGCGGCAATAAACTATAATAACCGGCTGTGCGTATTTATAATCGTGAATACGGAGCATTCGTGGTAACTCCTGGACCATTTAAACCTATTAACCTTTAGACAATTAGTTAAAATATATGAGTTCATCTGTTTGATGTGTACAACAGCAGTTGTGGCCGAGTTTATACGAGGCATGTGTGTTTGCTTTTGCGTCACGAACCCCGCTGATTCTCCACAGAATGATGTGAGAAGCAATTTGTATTAATATAGTGACAACACACATGGAGCGTATGCGTATAACGAGAAAAAAAAATCCGAAAAAAGAATGAAATGTCAGCCCATAGGAATGTATTATTATTATAATGGTAAGAACGACGAACTGTTCGCTTTAATTGGAATAATAAAATTTGTACGCTCCGGGTTTAAATTAATCTAATAGCTTCTCGTATTGTAAATAAGAAGAATGAAATGATGAAAACGTCTGTCGTTGGATGGCTGAGGGAAAATTAATTGGTACAACAGGTTCTGGGATGTTTTATTCATAGACTAAAGAAAAATATCATTTACTAAAGATTTTTTTTTAGTATAGTTGTTTCCCCATCCGAGAGTTACGTTATTAATAATAATAGTATAAGTTTATTTTCAATATAATAATTACAGGTATATGAACTTTTAGGGGTTCAGACTAGTGTTGTAAATATTCGGATGATTTCAATAATCGGAATATCCGAATCGGAAGGCTATGATATTCGGAATAATATTCCGATTCCATATTTCAGTATGTCGGGACATACTTATACAGTGAGGTCGTAAATGGTCCCCCCCTCCTGATAACTTTTGAATGGTATGAGATAGAGCAATGAAAAAAAAAACCAAGTGAAATTAGAGATAATTTGTGATTTTTTGCCTATAGAGATACGCACATGGCTTCTTATTTAAAATAGAGGGCGTAGCTATCTTTAAAATTTTAAATAGGAAGTAATTTCATTTAGAAGCTCATTTGGAAGATATTTCCATTACTTTTATGGCAATGCAAACAGTTTTACGATTTTCGAAATTTTTACCAACTTATCCAAGATTAATAATTGGAGTACTTACGTTACTTTTTCTAAAAGTTGAAATGGTCAAAACAACCACATTATTTAAGTTGACGCTAGAAAGAATAAGATTAATATCGTCTGCACAAATAGAGAAACTAATAGATGATGAAAGGCACTGAGGGAAGCCTTTAATATAAATCAAGAAGAAAGTATAGGTCCTAACAGAGATCCTTGAGTATTCCAAAGTTACACAATAACGGACCAGAGTTAATATTATTGCAAAGAACTAGTCTCTGACAACTACCACTTAAAAAAGTTTTGAACCAACTATTTGTAATCCCGTATCATCTAGTTTATGAAGGAGAAAAACTTAGAAATGTGGACCGATTACTACGGAAATCAAGTTAAAACCTTAAAAACTGTTCACTGATTTAGCAGGGTACCTGTTAGGACCTATACTAACAGAGAACTTGGGTACTCCAAAGTTACACAATAACGGACCAGAGTTAATATTATTGCAAAGAACTAGTCTCTGACATCTACCACTTAAAAAAGTTTTGAACCAACTATTTGTAATCCCGTATCGTTCTAGTTTATGAAGGAGAAAAGTGATTGACACCATCAAAGGCATTAGAAAGGTCATAGAAAATAAAGCAAGGGATACCATAATCAAATGGACCGATTACTACGGAAATCAAGTTGATAAGTGGAAAACAAGTTGAAACCTTAAAAACTGTCCACTAATTTAGCATTTGCTATACTTTCAAATGTTTTGACAATGAAACCTAAAACATTGTGATTACCGTTCTTAAATAATGGTTACCATTTATTAATTGCAAGATTATAAGATAAACTTCAAAGTTTCAAAGAAGTAAAGACAGCTAATGTTTAATAAATAGGGACAAATAAAGTCAGATGGAGTAAACGAAGAGGTAAAATGCGAAATTACCATAACAATCTCATTCGCAGTAATATTTGGCATAAAAAAAATGAGGTATAACTGGTACTTGTTGAAAAAGTCGACAGAACTTGAAGGAAATGGATCTTCCACTAAGTTCTTCGCAAAATCAATGAGATGTGAGTTAAATATATGCGAGATGTTATTTTTGTATATTGAATAATCTGATAAATGCTCTTCGAAGTTTTAATTAATGGAAAACATTTATTATAACATACATACAGCTTAACGAAAATCTCGTGACAGTTGTGAATCATTCTGCGCACATTGTACTGGAGTGGGAGGAACGTATACGATGGCTGGTTTATGATGAGTATGACGACAAGTGAGCGTAATTGCTTTAGCTCCGCCCTTTTTACCACTGCGCAACTCTCACGAGCGATTTGTTGAACTATAGTAATACTGGATATTCAAAGCTGACACTTGGATCTGAGCATTCATAAATGACAAGCCAAGACTCATTTGCCAAGTGATTATTAAGCGACAGGGTATAATATTTACTCATCATGATAGGTTTTGTTTTAGAAGTATTACAATCAGGTGTAGGGTGGATTAGGAGCAGAAATCATCAAGAATTGACTAAAGTGATCTGATATGCAATTATCGATGCAAGTTGGTATTGTAAATAAGAAAAATGAAATAATAAAAGTATGGGTGGTTGGATTATGTATCGAGGGAAAATTAATTTGTACAACAGGTTCTGGATGTTTTATTGATAGATTATACAAAAATATCGTTTAATAAAGTTTTCTTTTAATGAGAAGGATCTAGGTGAATTTTAGTGTTACGTTGTTAACTCATTCACTGCCTGCTAGCCTTTTTCCTGGGTATTTATCTGAAAATATAAAAAAAAAGATGTTTTTATTATTATAGGAAAATACATATTGTTACCTAAATTTCCGGCACCAAAAGTGATGTCGAGTACCGTGAAAAATCGCGAGGCAAGAACTCAAAATAAAAAGACAAAAGGTGATGCACTTCCGCTTTACAAACCTTCAAATAAGTAGATTGAGATTCGGCAATCACGCAGGGTGCCAGTTTACTGACAAAGCAAATATAATTTTAATGCAAAATCTTGACATATAAAAAAATAAAGGTTATTGCCAGAATGACAAATAAAAAGAAATGAAATTCAAAAAGAGCAATGTTGTTGTCGATTTGACACTAAATACGGCAAAACAATTAAAAATGACAGATTGTCCTAAGATAGGACACAAATGCCGAACGCTATGGCCAACGCGAACCGCTTACCGTTAAATAACGAGGTTTTACAACGAAGAGAAGAAAGAAACAGATATGGCGTTGCAGACGCGTGGGTTCTCAAATTATATCTCGAATTATCGAAATCACCTGCCGCGATAATCACAAAAATTCCACAACAAACACAAGCGAAGATACGGCCAATGAATATTTCAAGCAATCTTCCAATAAAATCCACAGATGTGTGAAAATATCCAAAATTTCCAAAAATAGGAAGATGTACTCGTAAGAACGCGTCTATTCAACAACCACCAGAATCGCCAGCAAGCCGGAAGGAAGGAAGTACGTCACACAACCATTCAGAAGACAGATAAATAAAATAACTCTGACGTCGAAAAGATGTAAACACAAAATAGGGCAGATGAAAGGAACACGATCGATCGACAAATCGAACAGATCTAACGGTGCGTGGGAATCGATAATGCCGGCATGTGCAGATCGAACAGACCTAGCCTTAAAAAGAAAACGTCAACTATCAAAACTAGGGAATTGAAGGAATTTACTAAAATTGAAAGAAATTAAACGAAAATCTAAGACCGTATTAAGTATAAGGACTATCTGTAAGTAAATGAGACTAAAAGATACAAATTCTAGCTAGACCGCACTAACATGGGAAAGAAAACACAATTTGAAAGCCAAAAATTAAACGATAAAATTTACGTTGTGAAAATACAAGACGTAGGAGCATCTCTGAAGGTAGAGTACGGAAATAGAAGGAAATAGGGTTACAAAAGCTTGTCGAAAAGACTAGCGGAGCAAAAAAAACCGTACCAATATATTCTTATGGGAATGTTTCTCTAACATAATTGAACGTGCAGATACAGCCCCATTCAACTACATACGCTAGATGGCGCAATACCCAAGAAACATAAATAAATCGTTTACTACCACATTTTTAACGCTTTAACGGCAATTATTACTACAAATCTTGCTAAAAATAGACGGCTTATGTGTAGATACAAGCGTAATACACACATATTTCATACTTTTAGTACATAGTGTATTACGTGGCAATTCGCCGGCACGTCATTCAACATAGCACACACACACAAACAGAAGCCGCCAGTAAAAATCCAGTGAGAAAATGTTTGCTTACAAAATTACCATGTGTGGACTATATTATTAGCAAGACGGTCACAAAACGCCGACACTGTGCTTTAAATTATCGCCCGCTATCCTTGGGAATATCAGTAACGAACGATTCTGTGCGCCAACGGGACGCATTTAAAAGACACGCATAGCTCCTCTATTCTCCTCTCTTCAATTTTGTGTGGAATTGTGGAATTCCAAGTTGTCGTGACGTGCGCATTCTACTACTACTCAATAGGTTTGTTCGCTGTGCAATCAGAAACTATCCACAACTGAACGACGCATGCGTAATAAGAGCTGTGCGTTCGCAGTGCAACAATTTCGTATTTCGACTGTTGGTAATTTAAAATTTGGTGTTCGCACAGTATCAAATTGTAGTCAGTGACAGTTTGTGATTAATCCAGAAAGTTCACGGATTTCTTGTGGATTTTAAATTCGCTCATGCGCACTATACGAGAGAGATAAAATAAGGCTTGTTGAAATATTTTTCTAAAACTAACCTCAAAAACCCTAAATTGTGAGTATTATTAATTTAATTATATATGTACATTGTTAAATTGTTTACATATTTTTTACATAACGTGTAATACCCAATGCAGTTATCTTGCTTTTTGCAGATGGCAGCTATAAACCTTGAGAATGATTCATCATCATCATCATCATCATCATCTGAATCCGATTTATTATTTGAATCGAGTGATGATGAACTATTGGAATTGGTTGTTGAATATCATCGAAAACCAAAAAATGAATCATACTTCGAGGAAACAATACCAAGGTACAGCGACGATGAATTTATTGAACATTTCCGTGTTGGCAGAAATGTAGCAGATAGTTTAAGCGAAATGTTCAAGAGTAGTAATTATTTTAATTACCAAAGTGGAGGAGATGGGAAACTTAGTGCATTACAAATTATACTAATATTTCTTTGGTTTGCTGGGCACCAGACAGCATCATTTAGAGATGTTGCGGATAGATTTGATATAACCATCAGCTCACTATTTAAAATAATAGGAAGAGTTACAAAATTTATAAGTGGACTATCAGCGCAATTTATAAAATGGCCAACAGATGCTGAAATGGTACATATAATGTCTGCTTTCCAAACCAATGGATTTCCAGGCGCAATTGGAGCGATTGATGGGACACACATCCGCATTGATAAACCAAAAGATGATCCCGATTCATATTTAAATCGGAAACAATTTTATTCTATCCAGGTAATTATATCATCAGATACTATTATTTTTTAACGTAAAAACAAGTGAATATTTTAGAAATATTTGAGCAATTGTAGTATATTTATGCTTATGTAAATATTTATTATTGTAGTTGCAAGTAGTATGTGACCACCAAAGAAAAATTCGGGATTTGTTTGTCGGTTACCCTGGATCGGTGCATGACAGTCGAGTTTTCAGAGCCTCACCAATCTCAAGAACACTTGCGGTGAAATGTGAAGATAAATTTATATTAGGGGATAGTGCATATCCTTGCATGAGGAATTTATTAACCCCTTACCGTGATTATGGGCAATTGAGAAGACACGAAATAAATTATAATGTTAAATTATCAAAAAACAGATACGTAATTGAACATTGTTTTGGGATGCTAAAGCAAAGGTTTAGGCAACTGTATCATATAAAGTTGAGGAACGTAGAAAATATTGTGCATTTTATACGTGCCTGTTGTGTTTTGCACAATATGGCAATTGAAGACAATTGTAACTTTGTGGAAGCCACAGGAGAAGTAGAGCGTCCACTACATTTTGTAGATGGAGGGAATGATAGAGAGAATGTCGAGGATGACCGAGCAGGCCTACAATATAGGCATTATGTAGCGAATCATATTTTGCCATGATTTTTTTATCAACTCTATTTTGTTAGGAATTATAATTATTATATTTACTTAGTGTATTCGTGTTAGAATATTGAAAACATTTGTATTTAAACTGCACTTCTTTTTCCTTCATAAAGCAGAGATACTGCACTAAGTGGTATTCACAGTATCAGCATTTTTCGTTGAATCAATAAAGATATGTAGTAAAGAAAGAGAGTTTTATTTGTTTTAACAAAGGAACTATATATAAATAAATAAATAAATTCTAAACAAACAATATGACTACTAAAGAGTTCTTTTGAAAACAGGAGCATATAGAGATGTCTGCGACTTTTTTCTCACACAAACATTAAATAAAAAAAATATGAAACAAAATGTATAGCAGCTTTGTCAGCTTGTTTAAATATACATATACAACAACTGAACATAAACTAATATCACGTAAATAAAAAAATATTCTGGGAAACATACATCCATGAAAGGTATCACATTATCAGACTATAAATAACAAAGGAACTTTTACATATCAGCTGGTAAATTTAATTGATATTTTATGTACTCTTTTAAAATTTGGTTTCTTTCTTCAATCAAATCGTTTCTCCTTTTCTTCTCTTCTAACCGTCTTTCTTGTATAGCCAACTTCCTTTTGGTTGCTTGTTTGGAATGTTCAAAATATTTTCTTGATATTTTAATCTATCTCTCCTAATTTGATCTAAAATATCGCATTTTAATTTTCTTTTTTTATGTACATTTGCTGTAATGTTTTTCTCCAGGGTACTGCTTCCAACACCTATTGGTAATGTTGTTGGTGGTGGTTCCGCCTCAGGTGGTTGTTCCACTGTAGGTGGTTGTTCCATTGTAGGTGGTTGTTCACTTGTCACTGCACTGACTGTAGGTGTTATACCTGTTGAAGATGTTTGTACAGGAGTGTCTGTAGATAGTAGCCTTACAGGATAGATATTTTTTTTATTTTTAAAAATCTCGTTCATTTCGTTCATAAATTCGAAAGTTTTTCTGCCTCGCCCTGTTTTGTTGTTATTATCAACAACTTTCTTATAATTCCTCTCCAACACTCTCCACCTGTTCTCACAATTACTTGGAGAAAAGTTTTTACTAAGCTGGGAACTTATATCTTTTGCGATAAATTCCCACATTTTCCTAAAATTTTTAATTTGCATAGTGCCAACACGATTCTTATATTTTTGATATAAATTAATAAGCATTAGGAATCACCATGTGACCAGCAACGATATTCTGCGTTATCGTTTTCCTGTGTTTGTGAAGGGAAAGTCAAAAGTTCTGTGATATCGAAACCTGTGAATCATATTTCTTGCGTAGCAAAGCAATCAATAGATACTTTCAGATTCAATATTTACCGTCCATATTCGTCTTATTATTTTCACAAATACAAGGCAGTATTCAAATTGCTATGTAGCAAAGCCAAGATAACAAACACAAACTTAGGTTATACGCGTTATGCCAAGGTTATACCATCGAACTTCATACACTGCGCCGTGTGCTCCGCCGGCTGACATATAAATTCCAATTGCTGGACACAGATGGCAGTAGTGTCGGTTTTGGATGTGTTCGCAGAGCAAATTATCAAACTAATTTCAAACTACAATCCCTTTTTGAATCATGCGCACTGGAAAAACCGAAATAGTTTCCAATTAAGTTCTGATTCACACAGCGAACAAACCTAATAACTTTCGCCGTTAATGTTGTTATCTTATCGGGCAGACTGTTAGTCGCGGATTGTTGTACGGGGTTTTCACAGTGTATGCCATGCCATTCGGTTTTAATCGGTCCGTGCGTGAATCAGTTCGATTTCCGTTGGCACAGAGCTATCTCGATTCTCCCATTAGTTTTTGACGAGTTTTTTTGTGAAGATTTATGGGGCGATTGAGTGTGCGGAAATGGCTTTGTCGAGAGAGCTTCTGAAATAGTGATTTGACACGTTAAAATGTCTAAAACTTATACATAATAAGTACGAGGATTTAGGTCGAAATGGGTTTGCTGAAGAAGTCAAAATCTCTTTGTATTAGGGTAAGTTCTTTTTCGGAGCATATTTTTAATTTTCCGATGTAAATTTTCGATAACATGATGTGAGATGACGGATTTTGTCCTGATTTTCACGATGTAAATATCGGCTAAATGCATGTGAGATGACCTTGTATACTCATTCCAGAATGCGTCACAGTCATTGCATTGTATTTTATCTGTAAATCTTGCGTTTTATACTGGCTACGTTGTATGTATTGGGTAATATGCTAAAACATATATTTGCTTTTACGTTTTCTTATAAATGTAGAGATAAAATTTAAAAAAAAATCAATAAATGGAATTCTACGTTTGACTATATGAGGAACAATTCTAATAATCGCTGATTAGTACTGCTTAATAGAAATGACTCAGCTTGTGTTTTAACACTTGTTTGTATCGGCATCATCAATTTGCAACATTGCATTCATTTATCATATAGCCTGTACGTAATATAAAATATGTTTCAATTATTTTTTTTTGTTACTAAAATTAAAAACTGCAATTGCTTGAGATTCTTCGCGCAATAAGTTTTATAAGTTTAGAAAAGTTTCTATTCTTGAATTCTATTAAAAAACTAGAAAATCATTATTGTTTTTCAAACTTAACAACATATACACAGAGATTCAAAATGATTGTCAAATCCGCTCCTATAGATAGTAACAGGGTGTAGGTATATGCCGCGTGTTTGTAATGAAGGTTTGAACTAAGTCAGTGTTGGAACATAAGAAAGTAAACGGATCTGTCATAAATAAGGAAAACGTAACCTATATTTGAACTCGCATCATATAAACAACTATGGATTGGTGTTTCTGCTTGTAAAAATGAAATGTAATTAATTTAACTTTACTAAATTACGATTTTACAATTCAGTACTAACTGGTGTTTAACTAAATTTATTTATTACTTTAAATTATAACATACAATTAGTATAATTATTAAGTGACAAAACTGCATCTCTCAGTTCTTCTATGGTATGCATGCGGTTTCTATAGATCCTATTTTTTAGATAGCCGAACATGAAGTAATCTAATGGGGTTAGATCAGGCGATCTTGGTGGCCATCTTTGTGCTCTAACGAACCTGTCAGCAAAAAACTGTTGAAGATATTGGCAGGTTTGTCGAGCAGTATGTGCTGGAAGCATTATCGTGCTGAAAATAACCTGCTTCAAGCTCATTTTCTTGTAACTCTGCAATAACAATTCCAACATCTGTTGGTAACGTTGGGCTGTTACAGTTTCTCCAAGAAAATTGGCCTATTATTCGTTGCTGGACTAGCTAACCGAACTCCAACTTTTACGGGATGCAATTGCGTTTCTCGAAATTCGTGTGGATTTTCTGCAGACCAGATACAATAGTTTTGTAAATTGATATAGTCTGTTAGATAAAACCAGGCTTCATCCGAGAAAAATGATTTGTTAGCAAGTCATCGTCCCTTAAATTGTTATTAAACCAATGACAATATTCCAATCACTATCGTGATCTATGGTAATAATTCTGTACCGTAGAAACTTTATAGGGATGAAAATGTAACTTTCTTTTGACAGCTCATTGCGCTGAAGTGTATGATACGCCTATAAAATTATAAAATGTAATAAACTATTTCACTTAATGTTAATATTGATTTTTTACCTGTTTGTTGACCTATTACCATAGATAAATTCCCTTATTTTCTTACAGTATTCAGAAATACTATTGTTGGTGATATTAGATGTAAATATAAACGATTTGAAAAAAATTATAAGAGAAATAATCGAAGGATACTACAACACGCACGCCAATGTCGCTAAATGTCAAGAAAATTCATTTAATGTATGAAATTTGTATGTAGCTAACTTCGCTCATTAAATTGGTAATAAGTATAGATAAATTTTTCCGAAATTTTTTTTTTCTTACGACAATCATTTTGAATCACATGGTACTTTATTGTTCATACCTAAATAATACATATTTAGAATGTACACGTTTAGTTCCACTAGCTACAGACAATTGCTAACAGTCTGAGGTCAAATAATACGGCAATTAGCTTCGAATAGAATTACAGACAAGGAGCAACTAGTATAATTTATATAGATACCTACGCCGGTAGCACAGTAGCAATTTTTTTTCTTTGTCACACATACGTACACACATGTAAACAAAACAAACAATAAAATATGAATTTCAAGGTTGAGCTAAAAACATTTATGGCATGTGACTGTGTTTTTGAATAAATTAATAACATGTTTTGGATTATATGTGCTAAGTAAGAGGGCAGATAAATCGATTTTGGAAAAATATTTATTTTTATTTTATATACTTTTTACCAACCTTTGATAAGCACTAAAGTTGGCCAAAATATTTTTTTTAACATAACATAATAATAATATATTTTGTCCAACAGAATATAAAATCCAATTACAGTACAATATAAGTACAATGTACAATATACTAAAAAAAATAAATAAAATAAAAGTAGATCAACTAATGTAACTAACTTTAACAATTACTAAATACTTACACCTAGATAGCAGTAAAGACAAAAATTACTGTTTAGGAAACAAGCTGGTCAAAATGTTCGGAGAGGGATACCTTTAACTGTTTTAAGTTCTTGAAATGTATATCATTTATGTGAAAGATTTCGTTATAGTTATTACATATGACATATAAGGGCCACTTAAGCATCAGATTGGTTCTAGCAAACGGCAAACAGAAGGCAGCGGAGGGTCTAGTGGACATCCGAGGCACCAAGAAATTACACTGGGCCAAAAGCTCAGGACAATCGAAAAAGCCGTGCACTAGGTTGAACAAAAAACATACACTAGTACATATACGCCTATATGACAACGATGGCATTTCAAAGCGAGATTGTAGTATGGAGTGGTCGAAGTTCCTCTGTGCATAGGTGTTTTCTATTTGAAACCACAAAAATTTAGCAAATCTACGCTGTATTTTCTCCAATTGACATTTGGATTCCATATAATACGGATATCAAATAAGACTTCCGTACTCTAACCGCGATTTACCAGCGAAAAGTATAAAGATTTAAGGAGAAATATATTAGAAAAGCATCGACTATGGCCAACAACAACGCTTCCTTACAAATTGTTTGAATATGATTTGTAAAAGATAACTTGCGGTCAAACAAAATACCCAAGTCCCTAACAAGATCGGTCCGGGCCAAGTTAACGTTGTCTATATTGTAATTATACGTTATGAAATTAAGTTTTCTAGTAAAAGTAACAATCTTACATTTCTCTATGTTCAGAGGCAAGCTACACCATGAAGGGAGCCGATTTAAATATGTCTGCAAAGCAGTACAATCACTAGAACCGCTGATGCTTCGGTATCATTTTAAATAGTCTGCAAATAAGAGTTTGTGATACAGAATGACGCCGGGAAGATCATTGATAAAAATCAAAAACAGCAAAGGACCCAAATTTTAGCCATGTGGAACACCCGATGTTGCAACGTATAACACCAAAGTGCAACCATTCTGGCAAACAGTTTGAATTCTGGATGTTCGGTAGTTACCAAATAGATTAACTAAAGAATCACTAAACCCGATGACAGACAACTTTTGCAAGATAAGTGCGTAATTATCAAACGCTTTCGAGAAGTCAGTGTACAATACGTCTACCTGTTTATCCGAATCTAGTTCCCCGGAAAGATACTGATGTAATATCGCTAACTTAGTAATCGTCGATCTACCTTCCATAAAACCATGTTGGAACGGTGAGATACTAGCTCTAACACAAGGATAGATCTTACAACATAGCAATATTTCGAAAATTTTTGAGAAATTGGATAATATGGCTATAAGACGATAATTTTCTATATTAGATGACTCTCCGCTTTTCAGTATAGGAATAATTTTCGTTATCTTCCATATATCGGGAAACGTCGAAGTTTTTAGCGCTAGATTAAAAATTTTATTGTGGATTAGCTAGTACATATGCGCAGTTTTTAACGGCCTTCTTTTTTTTTAGAAACAAAACCCATTAAAAAGCTGTTGTTTTCATTTTTTCTTGATTCATTTTAAGATGCGGAATATCCAGTTTAGAACAAAAAAAAATCCGAACGAACGTTTATTTTTGGAAATGATGGACACTGTAGGTATCTTCAATAAAAAAATAGTATTATATTTATTGAGAATTTCCGTTATAAAAAGTTTGTAATCAATCTAGCTCTATTATTTAACTGCTAATTCTAAAATTCAAATTGCTTCATGTTTTCTTGGTTTTATTATAAGTTCATTAGCTTCTTTTCGTATTTCTGTTTCCTGCTGTTAGGAGATAAGTTTCTGAGGATTATAGAGCAAAGAATTTTAAAATAATTCTACAAAACCACTTCCTTTGAACTATACAAATGATATTAGATTCCAATTATGCACTTTATTTTATCTTTGTTAGTAAAACCTCAATATCTGACGAACAGTATCATCACAAAAAATAGTTTCTTTATTGGATAGGTATCTTTCCAAGGTACTACAGTTCCTACCAAAAAAAAGTTAACGACCTACGCGAAAATGTATGTGGCGTGTGCATTTAGGGTGGATTATACCTTTTGCTACGACTGCGGCTTGTGTGTAAACAGATGTTATGTATGATTCGTTGTGTATTTATCCGACACAGGATTTCTTGTTTTTATAATTTAGTGTTTGTTATCAAGATATAAACAAGAACGCCTTGAAATAATAGTTTCATGTATTCCTTGGTAAAATAGATTTTCTGTTTCTGAATGTTCTTATTGATTTATTAGAATACCTTATTTCGCATATATACGGCCAATATGGAATATAGTGGATGGACAAGTTTCTCTCTTTAATTTTCGTAATTTTTTAATTGTAATATTTTGCAATAAGTGAATTTGAATATAAATAAAATATATAGTTTTCAATAGTAAATGCAAGGACATACTTTGCTAGTAACCTATCATACATATACACATGTGATACTGTAATAACAAAATGTTCTCACTATAAATTTATTTTATTGTTTTATCTAATTATAACATTTGCATAAATTCATTTCTTCAATCTTGAAGCATCCAATGTCTCAGTCCCATTATTTTCGATTACTTTCCTAGAAGTTTCATAGTTTATCTGCATTTTCTGGAATGAAGTCTTTATATATGTATAAATATATATTCTGCTTTAATGCAGCTCAAACATTTTCAATGTCCGGACTATTTAGAGGCCAGGTCAATACTTGTTAAATAAATGTTTGCGGAACGTATCCATTCTTGCACAATTTGCGGACAGTTATCGTGCTGAAACAAAAAATTGTCCCCATGCATTGTATTTACCGATGGCATCATCAGTTTTATAAAGATGCCTTGATTTCTGCAACACCTACTGCTTTCATTTCACCTATTCAGTGTTCTAATTTTTTTACTATTAAAAATATAAGAGAGACCTAATATTAGTGTCGAGATATACAATCGCAGACAGTTAATTCCAATTTATTTTTTTTAGTATTATGTTTGTAAAAAAGCAATGAAAGGCCAACTATTTAGGAAGTATTGAGAGATAATAAAAAAAATTAAAGTTACGCAAAATTTTAATTGAAATGTTTTATGTATTAATTTTATTATGAAAGGATATGCGTATGACATTTGTCCGTAACTGTATGTATTTTAGTTATGCGGGGTTTCAATGAAAAGTATGTTTGTACATATAAGATAAACACAAATGCTTCCCTTTGTGGTTTTTGCCGCTAATTTGTTGCGCCTTAAACTAAATGAATACCCTTATTTAAAAACTAATAATAATAAATTTTAAGGTCGTCAAAACAACTTTCATATTTCATAATTTATCAAATACGAGTAAACATTATGTATGTGGGCTATTCTTCGGTTGGCATGAATAAAATGACTTCCAATAAACGCAGTTGGATATATAGTTCAACTTGAGAATATATAATCAAAATCGCGATTCAGATTGTTAACCTTTTTGTGGGAGGAGCTGTACACAATTTTTTTGACTTTCTATTTCTTTGTTCTTTAATGTTACTGTAAGAAATACCTATACCTATTGCATGAAGAATACTAAAAAATATAAAGTAATCAATGCCAGAATAGATATCCATCATCACTATACATATAACCATAATGAACATAATTCTTCAATTTAATAATCACACGAAAATAATGTTTTTTTTTATTACATAAGCACTGAAGTTACAACTACAAAATGCAACAAATTAATAAATTATCAAACATTTAAAAATCAATTTACTCATTTCAATTATTATTACCTTTGTTCCTCATCGATATTGTAAGAAATAATGAATTTAATCATCGAGAAAAAATAATTAATCCCTTCTGCACCACGCGCCTCCCAAAGTCATCAAGACGATCTAAATACCTATATACGACAAAATTTGCACGCTCGAGAGCGCGCGACTCCGAATCAAACCGACGCACGATACTCCCTTTGGTCAACATATTTAGAAACAATTACAGAAGCCGATTGTAGCTGCTAACGTAAAGAAGCAATTTTATACATCACTACATTTTATTCACTGCTTTACTGCTATATATACTGCTATGAATACATATGCATGTTTCACAACATTCGCACTTGTCTATTATTGTCAGGAAACTGCTACAAAAAGTAGCAGCTTCTTTTGATATTGAATAGCTGCTACACTGTAAAAAAAAGTTGCAGTAAAATTACATGTAAAATCGTTGGTAACAAAGTTGCCTACAATTTTACAGGTAAATTTGCTTCATAAGGTAACATTTCTAACCATCTAGTAAATTTCACACGCTGATGTATTTTTCAAAGATTGTACTGTAAAATTCGTATGTAATATTTATATGAACTCTATATTTACCGAACACTGAAGTAATTTTCATATGTATTTTTATAAAGAGAGCAAGCAACTTACTTAATTCTTTTATAGCACCTAATAGGTCATACTGAATCGCTCAACCAGGGTCAAGAATGAACACGCTTACGCGAAAACTACGTTGTTTGTGACGTACATGATATCATTGAGCCAATATAAGTTCGACACAACGAATAAAACCTACGCGCACAGATAAATAATCCAATAACCAATCACATTGCGGCGTATGAATTTCGTATTTTCCATGATATCTATAGTTCTACCCGAAAATTCAAGTAAAAACAAATAAATATAAAAGATCCTCATATTTTTACAGCAAAATTAATAGTTCACTAGTAAAATTACTTTTAAAGTGCACTAAATACCCCAAAAAAATGTCAATTTTACATTTTTAAGTAAATTTTGATAGTAAATACAAAATTGTACATGTTTTTTTCCTGTATTTTCCTTTTGAATTTTTGTTACATCTTAAACTTACTTATGAAAAAGCTATAAATTTTACCGAAATTTCTTTTTCCATGTTAAATATCCTAGAAAAAACATGTAAAACAAAATTTACATGATTTATTGTGGTAAATTCACAACGTTATTACATGTAATATTTCTGATTTACCATGGCAAAATTACTGCAATTTTTTACAGTATACAAAATAGCAGTTTGCTTCATAGCAACCCATCACTACAATCAACAGTTTTCAGATTTAATATTGTTGGTCGATCGTCAGCTGTAGGCTAGAATATGATTTCCACGACAATAAAAACTATTGCGGTTTGTTTGTGTGTCTATGCGGATATACCGAGAAACAAAAAAAATCCCAAACGTCAGTCGTGAAAACCACATCAGTTGCATTTTTCTCCTTTCATACATAATCTCAGATAATATCCCATTTCCTGTCTGTCACAGTACATTGGAAAATAAACCCACTTTCGATAACAATTAAAAAAAACACTAAAATGTCAATAACATTCTGCTATGAAGAAGATATGTGTATGTGTGAACCTGCTGCCTGTATATAAGGATATTAGCGTTTAAAAGTCTTCTTCTTCCATTTTCAGTTCGCGCGATAACTGTAAACAAATATCAGATGCGGGTATCGACTTTCTCGTGCGCATATTCTTTGTATAATAATATTCTACAGTAAGTGCGTGAGCCGTGTGCATGCATGCTATGCCGTAATCTAATGCGAACCCAGGCGTGATTATTATAATAATTATTCTATATTACATTTCCGCCCGCATAATTACAAAAAGAAAACCGTATTGGGATCCATGATCGAAGTTCACACGTATAAAAAAAACGGTTATGCATGTGTTTACGCACTAAAGAAGCTGTCTGTAAGCGAGGAAGTGCTTGCTTATGAACAGTTATTGATGTACTGAATAAATGTTTAGTTCCTTTTTTAGATAGAGCATGTTTATGCTATTGAAAAAATATCTAAGGAGGTGGAATATGCAAAATGTTTCTTTTGATTTCATCACGTCAATTGCATGCATAACTTTTATGACATAGAAAAAGTCCATAAAATATCTTTTAAATGGCACATGAAATGGCGTAAAACACTTTCGACTAAAATTTCATCAATAATCTATGTACATATATTAAAAATCTCTTTCGTGTGTGACCTTTTAATATAGAATAAGAAAAGGCACATCTCAGTAATAAGTATATAGACACCTCATGGACAAAATATTTATTTTTTTATCTATAATAAACGATTCAAGAATATTTATTCATAAATATGTAAAAACTTATTGGGAGATTCTTTTATGTTCAACTTTGTTGCACCATTTTAATAATAGTTCACTAGATGTAATATTTATAGTCGCCTGCCTGTATAGGTTAACCTTGAAATATTTTTTCTTCATCCTGTGTACTATTAAATATTACGAAACGTCAGTTCAGCCTCAACCGGTAATGGCTGATACTTGTAACGTGTTCAGAATTAAAATATCATCAAGTACGTTGCTATTAATTATGCATGCCTTCAAATGGTTGTCGGTTAAATGAAAAATATATACAGTCTAGCTGTAAGTATAGAATGGGGCTGAGTTACTAAATTTTACTGGCTTCATTTAATAGTAATAATGAATATCTATTATCCATGTTATCTACTTAAATTGAAAATGCACATAAATTACATACAAAAATATATATCGTTTATTTCATTCTATTTTGTATTTAAAAATCATCAAATCAGTCCTAGAGAAACCATCTGCAGGGTTTAAACTACGTCCATGTAAATTTAGATAAAAATGTCATCAATATATTTTTATATAATAAATAGAAGATTTCATTTTAATATTTTATATTAATATAATATAATACACACAGATTCAAAATGATTGTCAAATCCGCTCCCATAGATAGTAACAGGGTGTAGGTATATGCCGCGTGTTTGTAATGAAGGTTTGAACTAAGACAGTGTTGGAACATAAGAAAGTAAACGGATCTGTCATAAATAAGGAAAACGTAACCTATATTTGAACTCGCATTATATAAACGACTATGGATTGGTGTTTCTGCTTGTAAAAATGAAATGTAATTAATTTAACTTTACTAAACTATTATTTTACAATTCAGTACTAACTGGTGTTTAACTAAATTTATTTATTACTTTAAATTATAACATACAATTAGTATAATTATTAAGTGACAAAACTGCATCTCTCAGTTCTTCTATGGTATGCATGCGGTTTCTATAGATCCTATTTTTTTAGATAGCCGAACATGAAGTAATCTAATGGGTTAGATCAGGCGATCTTGGTGGTCATCTTTGTGCTCTAACGAACCTGTCAGCAAAAAACTGTTGAAGATATTGGCAGGTTTGTCGAGCAGTATGTGCTGGAGCATTATCGTGCTGAAAATAACCTGCTTCAAGCTCATTTTCTTGTAACTCTACAATAAACAATTCCAACATCTGTTGGTAACGTTGGGCTGTTACAGTTTCCTCGAAGAAAATTGGCCCTATTATTCGTTGCCTGGATATAGTTAACCAAACTCCAACTTTTACGGGATGCAATTGCGTTTCTCGAAATTTGTGTGGATTTTCTGCAGACCAGATACGATAGTTTTGTGAATTGATATAGCCTGTTAGATAAAACCAGGCTTCATCCGAGAAAAATGATTTGTTTAGCAAGTCATTGTCCCTTAAATTGTTATAAATCAATGACAATATTCCAATCGCCTATCGTGATCTAATAGTAATAATTCCTGTAGCGTAGAAACTTTATAGGGATGAAAATGAAACTTTCTTTTGACAGCTCATTGCGCTGAAGTGTATGATAAGCCTACAAAATTATAAAATGTAATAAACTATTTGACTTAATGTTAATATTGATTTTTTACCTGTTTGTTGAGCTATTACCAGAGATAAATTCCCTTATTTTCTTACAGTATTCAGAAATACTATTGTTGGTGGTATTAGATGTAAATATAAACGATTTGAAAAAAATTATAAGATAAATAATCGAAAGATACTACAACACGCACGCCAATGTCGCTAAATGTCAAGAAAATTCATTTAATGTATGAAATTGTATGTAGTTAACTTCACTCATTAAATTGGTAATAAGTATAGATAAATTTTTCCGGAAAACAGTTTTTTTTTCTTACGACAATCATTTTGAATCACATATATAATATGTGGTATATAATAATAAATAAAACAGACTAACTAGCCCTATCTTTAAATGTTTGTAGCTGGCTCTGAATGGGTATAATGTCAAGTTCATGTGTTATTCTATGAGTAACCATACGAGAATGTTGCTGTTATCATTATTTGTTTACTTTTAGAAACAGTCTGTTTATTTAGAAATAATTTTCAAAATTAATATTTTTTCTTTACAAAACTTGTGTAAAATACAACAACAAACAACATATGACAGTGAGTGCAATGTCAGTACTCTTGATCTCCAAGAGTGTTGACTACCTTTCTGCACCTATTTGGCATGCAGGACGTTTAGCCATAGTATATCTTCAAGGCAGTAATATCACTCCCTCCGATTTGTGTCTAGTATCTAGTATCAGTGTTAGTCGAGTCTTGGCGCAAGATAGTACCATTTTCCACTAACGTTTTACACATTGTCAGACAGAATATCCCAGAAAATTGTTTCATGACGTAAAACAGTATATTGGTGAATTCCCAGGATTTACATTATGGTAGTGCTAAAAACAGTTTGTACAGTGTGCGATGAACAGTTATTGTGCTGGCACAAATGGGATTACACATTGGTGGTTGGTGCATGTTAACCGTTATCTACCTACAAAGATTATTTTAATTATGCGTGTGTTACATCCGTAGATGTTGGGCGGTCTTTTTCAAAATATAAGGATGTTTTATCATCGCGACGAAAGCGGTTTAGTGAAAAAAATCTTGAAACACTTAATGCTACAAACTTTTCAGCAATCCTATACCATCTCTGCTACTTAAATAAGGTCTAGTCTTATATATAATATTTATAGTTAAATAAATAAATAAATAATTTTGCTTTTTCCCGACCCCATACTTCTGTTAAGCGTTAATGTAACATATATGAAACTTAGTGCTGACCTGGTGCGCAGACGAAAGTTGACCACTCTAGTTATAATCAAACGGTTTGACTCTTGTTGATCCATGGCATTCCACTGTTCCACAAGACACTGATGCGACTATTGTTTTGTTTCAAAGACTATATATAGATTTTGACGCAGTATGCTTCTCCAAATTCAACAAATTCCAAACGTTTTTTATGGATAGGATTCAAATCAGGTGATTGCGCTGGCTATGGCAAAATATTAATTTCCTGGTTTTGACGAACTGCATGAATGATGCGGTATGCCCAAAAATTAATAAAAAAAAATAATATAAAAAATGGACAAACAAGCTAGCTACAAAGACAATTATGAGCAAATAATTTTTCAAAAAAACTAAGTAACAAAAGTTTCTATATAAATATAATGAAGGGTTCACGGGAATAACGATCAAAGTCCATTTTTTGTGAAAATGAGATAAGGGTGCCATTTTGTAGGAAATTCTGAGTATTATAATAATGCGCGTTCAAATTATTTCAAAAACGGTCGTAGTCCGTAGAAATCAAAGTTGTTATAATGTAGTTTCGTGTTAAACCTTTAAGTGTCAAACTTTAAAATTCATTTATCTCTTAATGTATGAATATGGACTTTGATCGTTATTCCCGTGCACCCTTCAAATAAAAAACACACTTATCAACAAACAAGGAACCTCCTCTATAATCTATTTGTGAGGATATGTAAACATGATAAAATGAATGAAGAGACATCTATATTGGAATATAAAATTATCAGAAGTTAATACTTTAATACCTAACACAGAAAAAGACGTATCTTATCTAATACATATAAAGAATGAAAATAAAAAATACTTTGAATTAAAAAGATTATTTGATTACTAATTAAACGAATACAGTTGTTTAACATTAATTTTTTTGTTTACAGAATTTACATATTGTTTCTTGAAAATTCTGCTGACTCAGATAATGGAACGTTGTGGCTAAAAAAAAGAACAGCAAAAAAGGAAAAATAAATATATATAAATATAATAATATATTCTTTGAGTACCGACCAGACTTCGTTAAGGAATAAAATTAGATGTATGGATAATGCGGTCTATTTGATAAAAAAACTACTTTATATCACCTCAATATTTCGTCATTTATTTAATGACTTCCTCAGGAGGAAATCTACAATATTATAACAGGATATGAAACAATGGTAATGAAAATGTAAAAATGATACTCAAAAATTTAAATATAATAATAAAATTACAAGTGTTTGGAATTTGGAATTATTGAAAACTCAGAAAACATTTTCGTCAATAAGGTAATGTTACTAGATATTATGTAAAATGTTACAATAAATATGGTTAAGTTATTTGGTGTCTGTTTTATAAATTAATTGAATTTGAATTACTGTTAATTATGGCACCATTTCTAGAAATAACCGCTTTTTGTAAATTATTTTCAACATCAAGAATTTTAGTACCTATTATCATAATTAAAATTGTGGTCTAAATTTTGAAAATGTAAAGACAAAGCACATGAACGTTTATTCTTTTCCTGCCCTGACAAACGCTAATCATCCAGCATTTTATTTTGTTCATTATATGCTTTACCCATCATCAACTCGCATGCATTTAGTTGGTATATCAGAAGTTGAAAACTGTCTAATTGTATATTTAATTGTAAAAGGTGCGGTAAATAGCACTTTTTTTGTTATTTCTTATAATCCCAAAAAAGTCCTAAAGAATCTGTTCTGTTAAATATTTAAAAGAATTATCTAATATTGTTCGTTTACTGTTACATACAGGGTGTTTAGGGTCTTGTAATTTTATTTGAAGGGGTCAACATCTTAAGATAAGGGCATTAACGTAAAAATATCGTAACAAAAGTTGCATACTAATTGTATAAGAGAGATATCAATGGAAAATAAAAGTCTCTCCTTTAAAATAAAATCACAAGATCGTAAACACTCTGTACATATATGAAAAGTAATAATAATTGGATCGTTTCATTCCAGCAAATTATATTAATAGGGAAATAATACGTATAAACCATTTTTCATCAGTAAAGCACTCTGCAATTTATATCTCAATTGTTTTATTTAAGTATCTATTTATTTCGTGCGTGCTTTAATGTATAAATACTCGTTGGCACTGCTTCATACATATACAAATGTATAGCGTACTATAATATATGCCGTGGAGATACGCCCGAACGATCCAGCTTCCGTTCTCAAAGCATTGCAAACGTTTCCTGTTACATACAACATGCTCGACTTGACGTCAGTGCAGTCGGGAATTAAAAAAAAAAAAACGTCAGCCACTCGAATGTTATTCGTTTGTTTTCATATATGAAATATAGATCCTTTCAATCTCGCTTTGTCCTTCCTAGTATTTTGATTACACCCATGCTAAAGAGGTGCATAATAGTATATTAAAGTACGAGTTTCATAAGGCATGATTTTGTCGCACGAGTTCAAGTTTAGAAAACGAGCCGCAGGCGAGTTTTCTAATGAACGCGTGCGACAAAAAGCCTTATGAAACGAGTCCTTTATACTATTTTTTCTATTTTGCATTATAAATTGATAATAATACTGAATAAAAATCTCATTAAAATATGTTGAGTTTTATTTTTATATGAAGTTGGTCACATTGACATACGATTGACATTTGACGAATTCAAAATTCAAATTCGGCTATTTAAATTGTTTAAACAATATATTTCATAATATAGTCTCTGTAAACTGTAAAAAATGAGTGATACTGAGACAAATTTATTTTGTACGCCACCACAACTGCGTGAAATTGCGGATAACGCCGTCATAAATTTATTACCGAAAAAATCAAAAGCAGTATATGAAAAATGCTATCATCAATTTGAACTATGGGCTGTACAGAATAATGTCAACACAATATCTGAAAACATTTTATTGGCATATTTTGAATTACAAGGTAAAAATAAGAAATCTTCTACCTTACGGTCTATGTATTCCATGCTTCGTTCTTGCTTTTCCATTTATAAAAATACAGACATATCAAAATATATTAAATTACAAGCCTATTTAAAACGATTCTCGGAGGGATACGAGGCTAAGAAATCTAAAATTTTATGCATTGAAGATATTAATAAATTTATAGAAGAAGGTTCTGACGCATTGTATTTAGCAATAAAGGTACGATATTATTTGCAAAATGTAATTTTTTATGTAATGGATTTAATTTTAGAATCGTTTTAATAATGGGTTACACAGGTGCCTGTAGACGAGATGAATTAACAAATATGTCCATACATGATTTAGAATTTAAGAGTGATATTATTTTGGTGACAGTACCTAAAACAAAAAATAATATCGTAAGAGTTTTTGCAATTACGGATGAAAGATGGATTACTTTAATTAAAAAATATGTCGCCCTGCGACCAAAAAATATTAATCATTCAAGATTCTTCCTTACATATCGCAATGGTTATTGTATATCGTGCCCGATTGGAATTAATACGATTGGCAAAATGCCTAAATTAATAGCTGATTTTCTAAAATTGCTCAATTCAGAGCTTTATACTGGACATTGCTTCAGACGTTCTAGTGCTACACACTTAGCAGACGCAGGCAGTGATTTGCTGACTATAAAACGTCATGGTGGATGGAAGTCATCTGCGGTAGCTGAGGGTTACATCGAAACATCTATGAAAAGTAAAGTGGCTGTAGCGCACAACTTATCAGGGCCAAGTACATCTGGTCATTCTAGAGTTATATCATCGAATGATTCTCAATCACAAGAGTCTACCATTGAAGCCAATAACATAACTCAGCAAAACTTTGTTACGAAGAATTTGCCTGGCATAACAATACATGCTCAAGATACTTGTTCCGTCAGTGTAAATGTATACAGTAATTCCACGTTTCATAACAATAACAATGTAAACTAAATTTGTATAGAATTTTTGATTAAAGTATTTACAATTTACATGAATTAAACGTCAATTTTGCTTTCTGTCATAATGTATTCAATACAGCCAACCTATAGAAATGAAAAAAGGCGTATCACAATAAAGCACTTTTCGATACGCAAAAGCGTGTTACAATTGCGTTTTTATGAACGCAAAATAGAAAAAGTTATTTAAAATTCTTTTTCTCCGCAAGCTCTGTGTTGTATACAGCGTGATTGCTTCGTATTATTTGTAAACACTCACGATTTATTTAAAACTAATAGCCTTCGTACAAAAACACGCGCACAGAATGGCAGGTGATTAAAAACCCCTGATACATAGAACATGAAAACTTAATTTTAATTACTGAACTCTATATAAGTCTCTAACTAGCTTGCGGTGAAAGTATAAGTAAAGTACCTATATGTACTAGATTTGTGCGTATAAGTACTTGTCTTATGCAGGCGTCGTTTAACCTTTAAACCGCTGTTCACGTGTATACACGGCATATTTCACTGCGAAATGCCCAGTAACATAAATTTCGATTTCATTCGTATAATTAATAGGTCGCGAACGGCACCTTAAGAACACCGTTCCAATTGGTATATATTAGTTTTGCTAGTACATATCTCCATTTAGAACGACATGTAAAAGGGCGTATTCTAAATGTGTGCGATTAAAATTTTATATGAGCTAATTCCTAGGGTCATTATTTTCATAAAAGCTAATATGAATGTCCTGAACGATTTAATTGCAGGATGTTTTATAGTAAATTAGAATTTTTGTTATAGTATAACTAACACGATTTAATATTACACCTGGCTCAGCAAAAACATTCCTTTCTGAAGAAAACGTTTATTTGTCATTTCAATATTATTGTGTCAGAGTATAGTGTCAATTTTTTTCCAAAATGAATTACGCCAGTTGTGCGATATACATTTTGTTGGGGTGGATAAAATGCTTTGCTCCGATAAGCCATTGAAAAGTGCCCCTAAAGCTATTGGGCTGAAATTAAAGCAAATGAGTGCCACTGTCACACATACTATAAATACCAAAAATTAGCTCAATCGATGCCACCCCATTCGAGATATTAGCATAAGGGTGCAAAAATTCAATATTTTTTTTCTCAGGAATTACTTAAGCTATCACGTTCAAAAAAAATATGTAAGTAAACACTGATTATGGGCATTCTATAAAAAATCAAGAACTAAGTAATTCCCTCCACTCAGTTCAAAGTTATTATTATTTTCCCCTTTTTAGGGGTGGTTTTTTTTAGTTTGGTTCAAGATGCCAACTTGGCTTTTTGTTATATTAGACCGTATGCATTAAGGTTTATTATATATTTTTTTCTGTGTGGTAGAACATGTAAATAAAAAATCAAATCTCTTTGAATGATCTTAGTAAGAACAATTTGTTATTGTTTATTTTAGGGTTAAAACAATTTTCATGCATCAATTCAAGATTATCTGTATGTATGTTTCAGCCGTAGTAGTTATAAAGCATGGAAATATAATAAAGAAATTATAACAACAAAATAATATTTATTTCGTACACGCAGTTGAAAGTTATTGTTATTTTTCCTTTTTTGAAGGCGGTTTTTTTGAGTTGAGTTTAATGTGTCAATCTGATTTTTTTGTTATATAGTAATGTATGTATTTGGGTGCATTATATATTTTTTTAAGTTCTTTCTGTGTGGTAGAACATGCAAATAAAAACGAAAAATCATCGAGCGGTTTCGGGATTATTTATATATTGTACACTTCAGCCCTAGTAGTTATGAAAGCACTGAGCTATAAAAAATATTCTGTAAGTATAAATAATAATAAGTAGTATATTATTATATAATATATTATCTGTTGTTACATTTATTATTAACATATATGTATTCATAGTCAATATGTACAGTGGTACATTTCTTTTATCTCAAGAAGAAGAGGGCTTTTTATCAGTTATTTTTATCTTGGTTTTTGTTTCATTGTTTCACTTTGCACCGACTTCATGTACACCTAATGTTTACAATTTTAAAAAATAACAGAATCAAAGTGACTTAAAAACATCGTTGTATGAATAAAAACAATAATGCGAAAAAAACACCTTTTGTTTATTTTTACTGCTTCAAGCGTTATTTAAAAAAAAAACATGCATAACGTCATTTGTTGCTTCGTTAGAAAGGCTTTTGTTTCAAAACAAATCAGGATCAAGTTGTTCTCACACCAATTTTTTTAGTGGGATATGTTTTATATGAATATTTTGCCTGAGAAAGATGCATATTTTAAGCAAAAGTCAGCCTTGAATGAACTTAATTTATATACTAGTTCAAGTAAATGCGTATAGTTCACCTTACCTTGTATGGAATTTGATGTAATGTAGGTGAATTGACCCAAAAAAATATTGTGTTAATTTGTTTAATAATACATGTTCGTGAAAATAGATGTGTTTTTTTTTGCAATAATGCTTCATTAATTATGTTAGATATGGATGAAACTTGATAAGAATCTGGTGATGTTTCGGGCAAAGAAATAGATAATGTTTGAAAAGGAAAAAAAATATTTCATCTACTTATAGAAAATTTATTTGAATTAAATATAGTAACTTAAGAATGTTGTTAATGCTTTCTTAGAAGCCATCTAAATAGTTGTTTTTAAAAAAAAATCCTTTATCCATTGGTATATATTAGTTTGCTGGTATCTAAATTACCTTAATGGCAAAAAATATTTTTATATTTGGCACTTTCTGTAATAGCTTTTTGCCTTATGCACTTATCAAAGCCATAAATCACTTTTTTGTGTGTATTATTGTGATCAAAAGTAAAGACTAAAAATTTAAACAGAAATATAAATATATATAGAGATTTATACATTAAATAAACACATTGGAATTTTGGTGGCGGTGTTTCCTTAGAAATACGGAATACGGAAATATTAATGCAAAAAAATACATAACAAATAAAAGGCCTCTTGAGTAGACGGCATCATTTAGAAATACACATATATGTATTTAACTTGTATGATGTTATGTAGAGATAATTCTTTTTTTAAGAAAACATATGGCGATGGGATTTTAAAATTATATTATCTATTACTACAATATTAGTTACTTAGTTTGATTTATGCCAGCAAGTAATACTTCAGCAATAGACAATATGTCAATCAGCCTCCTGAGTTTTTGAACAATGTGATTTTCACATTGATTAATTACACTATTATTGATGAATTCATTATTGTTGTTGTTTAGTATTCTTAAATATTGTATTACTACATACATGTTTTTCTATGTTTTAAAAAATTAACAAAAACAGTTTAAGATTATTTATAACATTTTTACAGCAATTAATTTCGCAAAGAAATTATTTATTTTATTAATTCTCCGTTTATTGTATTTTCAAGAAATATATCTTAACTATCGCCTGTGTAATCCAATGTCGTTGTATTTTATTGAACTATAGCTAACACTTTTGGTCTGTAACACAGCTTCAGGCAGTAGCAACGAAAAAGTATTAAATGTATCAAATTCGACAATAAATATTTTAGCACTAACTGAGATTGACGAACAATATGCTTTCTTACAATGTTTGTTATGTATTATAAATCCAATAATATTTAAATAATTGTTAATAAACCTGTGCTACATAAAGACAGTTTGTACAGAGACCCAGTGCTAGCCATATTTCAAGAAAATAGATCAACGATGTCAGATTACACAGGCGATAGCTAAGATATATTTCCTGAAAATACAATAAACGGAGGGTTCATAAAATAAATAACTTCTTTGCGAACTTAGTTGCTTTATTTAAGAATTTTATAAATAATCTTAAACCTGGTTTTGGTAATTTTTTATAGATAGAAGAAAACTTTATAGTAATACAATATTTAAGAATATTAAACAACAATAGTAATTAATACATCAATAATAGTGTAGTCAATAAATATGTGAAAATCACATTATCCCAAAACTGAGGAAGCTGGTTGACATATTATCTATTGCTAAACTAATACTCGCGAGCATAAATCCAAGTAAGTAACTAATATCAAAGCAGCACTAACAAGTAACTTAATTTTAAATAATAAAATCCCATCACCAAATGTTTTCTTAAAAAAGAATTATCTCTACATAACATCAAACAAGTTAAATACATATATATTTCTAAATGAAGCCGTCTATTCAAGAGTTCTTTTTTGTTGCCATGTATTTTTTTTTTTCATTGGTATTTCTAAAGGAAACGCCGCCACCGAAACTCCGATTTGTTTATTCTATACATAAATCTTTTTCTCTCTATATATTTATTTTCTGTTTAAATTTCTAGTCGTTACCTTTGGATCGCAGTAATATAACATAATAAATGATTTATGCCTGTGATAAGTGAATACGTCCTCCGAAAGTTGCATTTACAATCAAGAAATTTTAAAATTCTGAATTGCTGGTGTCCCGATTTTTCCTGTGAGAAGTGTACATATGTGTTCAGTCTTAACCCCCTTATGTCTTTAATGAGCTCTTCTAACTAACATGAGTGTTGTCCCTGCCTTGGAATATTTTTTTCCTAGCACCTGATAGGTGTTTCTTTGCCATTATTCAAAAGACAATTATTTGGATTATAGTTATTAACTAATGACTAATTTGTTTGATTACAGCAATCAATGAGAACAGTACTCTAAATACATCTAGATATATTTTTCCTAATACATAATTGCACCGTTACCGACATTTATAACTGTATAGCGTATTTCCTGTTGTTGTGACTACGGCAAAAGGTTTTCACTTTTCCGCCGAACTAAATCGTCTCAAAAGAGAAATTAGTTTCTCTACTACAGAGACAAAGGGAATTAAAATTACACGGAATTTCACTCAGCACAAAGAGGCATTAAACTAGTACGGTATTTAAGGAAGTAGAAACGAACGCATTTGAAAAAATTTCTCCAACCAGTGTTTAACTAGCGATAACAATAGGCGTTCGTATACAGGTGTTGTGTTCATAATGGCTATTACATGACATTTTCCTACCTTACCGTGTGTTTTCGATGTAGATTTTCGTGTTAGATATGATGGGTGTAAATAGTAAGAAAGTAGACAGGACATATAGAAAGCAAATACGACCATTGGATACGATACTGTATTTTAACAAGTTGTTAAAAATCGTACGTGCTCGCTGCATACATATAGATTTATGCAGTGGGGAACTGGAACGAATCTATGCAAATTGAGCGGATAACTAGGCCGACACGATGTGTATATATAAAAGGCGAAAAAGAAAACAGAATTGTACCGCTCTCATTGTTTAATGGGTTGGGTTATAGATATAAGCCGAAACTACACTGAGGGAAAGAAATGCATTGATTTAACCAAAATACGCATAACCAACCAAAAAATTTGCATTAAATACGGCCCACCGAAATTTATTGCTAGATTAAAATTTACGATTTGTTGAAATATATTTGTTAACTTAAAAATAATAAGAGTCGTTGATTCAACTGAACCCTCAATTTCAATTTGAACAAGTTTAATCGTTAATGCAACACTTCAGTTTAGTTGATGTAACACTGGTTTTGATTTGTCAATACAGCTCTAAGTATACTAGAACAAAAAAAAAATGTTTTGTTTAACGAGCATTGCTGCTTAGCGTAACTTCGAAATTGTGTTGAAACTACAAAAATAAATTCTTGCTTCAATGCCTCTTTATGAAATAAAACGTGTTGAGTGCACAAAATTAAGAGTGTCAATGCAAACATTTTTTTTTTGGTTGATTTGAAGCAAACAATTTATTCATTCAAATAATCTCATTTGGTCTTTTGGAAATTTTATTAACTGCAAATTGGGTTTGAAAAACAAAATATGACTAACTTAGGTTCATATATTATTATAACTTCACAACATTATAAAGTACGAAATATGTAAGTACACTTTACAATAATAGTAGGTATATAAAAGTAACGCCTAAAAATATTTATTTACAAATACATTGAATATACTCCGACCATCTGACAACGTATGTAACATAATGAATTGCAATAAATGAGTTCCTTCATATAAATACAACGTGTTTCATCAGTTTGTGTTATAATAAATGCCTGAAAATGATCATTATATTCTAATGTTTCGTACACTTGTATTACAAAAAAAAATACCTTTATCATTCGGAGTCAAAATTTCTTGAATACAGCCAAAAAACGGGACAAAAAATTATTAAATTCAAAGGATATAAACAAACCGATTTTGAAAGAAACGCCATATCTCTTAACCCAGGACAAGAAGTTAAATACGGTCTGGCAAACTTTCTGGCATCAAGTAGCTTGCCTATGTTCTCCACATATTTGATTTCATTAAATTGTTTGAAAGAGATATACTGCCCTAAAGCGAAATTTTCTTCAAATCCTGTTTTAGACAAAATTCTATAATTAAAATTAAGTTGATGGTTTTAATGCCAGGGTATAAGGAATGTTTATTCTTGGAAGAAACAGGTTTTACTACCTAATTTGAATACGCGATGTTTTTCCTTCATATCGTATACAGGAAATTTCGCAAGAGGTCCTACAACCGTCATGATTCGAGGGTAGTGAACTAAAAAATGATACATCGGTTTGAGGTTTCCAAAAAGCTTAAGATACAATGTATTATGCTCTGCAATTAATACTTTTAGCAATTAGGTGTCCTTTAAAGTAATTGATGCCTGTCCAACAAGTTCACAAATTTGTCGCAGAGATTTATATAATTCCCAAGCTGGGTCATTCATCGGTATAAATTCTCCAACCAACCACATCCCAAAAACTCGTTAAAAGCGCCTTCATTTCAGCGGCTGAAAGCACAATACACTTATTACTTATCTGTATATTTGAAATCTCTGGCGGTTTATTTTCATCGCTAAAACTATAATATTTTAATTTGGAATTAAAGTGACGCAAAGTAAATAATTTCCGTTCGTTTATGTAATAATGCAAAATACATCCCATATCATACCGCGCAACCCTCTCGTATATGTCGTGCATAATATCGCAACTTAAGTTAGTAACGCAATGAAAATTAGGTAATTCATTAAAAATGCACGTTTGTTTGATACCAAATTGACCATTATGAAGATCACTATTATAATTTTCTACCGACTCTGCAAAACATCTATAAGAATCAAAATGTGCTTACCTGCAAACACTGAGATATCAAATCCCCACTGAATTAACAATTCTTTTACTCGTTCGTCCCCCATGGCTAGTATTAGAACTCACAATATATCACGATATCACGAGTCACGAACGAAGACAATCTGATATCTGATGGTTTGCAACAGCAAGCAACCGATCAAATCACGCCACAACATTGATCAAATGAGTATCTGACGGTATAGGTAATATACCTATGTACATTAATATAGGTATATTCCATAATATACAAATACTGACTTATTAAATCGTATTACAAGCTAAAGTAGAAATAATATACATTGTAATATGATATTGTTTTCTAGAAAAGGACTTTCTACATAATAATTATTATACATAAAACGTTTAACGTAGTACCTATATACCCATACTTTTAAGATCTACATATGTAGATGCGCAAAGCGCAAAACATCTTTTTTTGGTTAAGTTAACCATTTTTTAGTTTCAATATTATGCTATGAATGTTTTCCGTCAACTACTAAGATTTTTTTGTTTTAACATCACCATTTCGGTCCATCCAAACAAAAACCTTAGCTTCAACCATCTAAGTTTCTTCAGTCAACAGATTTTTTTAACAGAAATAAATAGTTGCGCAAATGACTCATTTTAGTTGGATTAAATACAAAATTTGTTGCATTAACACCTTTTGTGTTAACATAGTAGTTATGTTTAGGTTAACGCATTTCTTTCTCTCAGTGTAGATGAAAAAATCCTTATTTAACACTTTATAAGAACATTTCAATACTTTACAATACAACCCTCGTATATTCCTAATAAACTTTGTCGCACGCCCTTGTAACGACAAAAAACACGGATATATCTCATTTTTAACCGGTGACTAATGCGAGATTGATTGCGCAAAATACGAGCGCTTAAAATATGCGACCGATTAACGCTAGCCGTGAAACGACAATCGCGTCTCACACGACGACGTCAATTGTTTATTTCTCGTTGTTTTTGTCTCTTTCTACCTTAACTGTTGCGTTGTTGTGAAATCTTGTATGTATATACCTACCATCAGAGTCGATAGACTGTGTTGTGATGCCGAGGTATTTAAAACGAGTTTTGAGTCACCGCGTAGATCTTGGTAATACAATTTTATTGCCGTAGGTGTTTTCTTCTGCGAAGTTAATAAAAATGAGACAAGTAACACACGTTTTTTTTTTTTTTGTTCATCATGGTACGGGATAATATCGTTGTTGATTGGCTGCGGTGAGGATGTGCTGTTTTCTGTCAATTCCCATTCAAAAGCTATTTAGATTTTCACAAATTTTTAATCAAATGAGATCCTAAGTCATGTGAAATATGGCAAGTATTTGTTAATTACGTTTGTCTGGCTTATTCCAGGCAAGCTAGAATTAATTTGCTTCAATTCGCTATGTAAATAAACCATGATTCATTGTTTTCGTAACATTATACAGGTTGGGCACTTTTAAAGAGATCTATTGCTAATGGAAAGATGCAAGATATACGAAGTGGGTTAAATGGGAAAAACAGTTGAAAAATGAACAATGAATCCTTTACAAAGGTTTTCTATAGGGTTTAAATCAAATGACCAATGGTGGCCAATTTAAAACATTCACATTATTTTCCTCAAACCATTCTTTAACACATTTAGGGTCATCGTTTTGTTGAAATCCCCAGATTATGGGCATATTATCATCTGTATACCTCTAGACCTCATTGGTCATAGTTCCTTCAATCAAATTTGTCGGAACTACACCATGCCGAGAAATATATGATCACACCATAATACTGCCTCCTCTTCTATGTTTTACTGTTTTCTTTTTTTTTTGTTGTATGTAGAGTCAAATTCTTTATTCCTTGGTTGGCCAACATGAGGTTTGCCATCAGAAAGATATTAAACTTAGATTCATAATTCCAAAGAATGTTCCTCCATTTTTTTGCACCATGTCCAACATATTTTTCTTTCTTATGAAAGGAACTTTTCTAGCAGATTCAAATTATACGTGAACTGATATCCGTACTAATCTCATTTAAAATATTTACTGATTTTATAAATGGGTCTCGTTTGGCCAGACTTACCATAATACATATTTGGATGATCTGTTTTTGGGGTAGTTCTGTAGGCTTGCCTCTATTTGCAATAATTTTGCGGTTTTTATGCATTCGTAATCACATTCTTCGAACATTTTACGAGTTTTGAAATTTTTTTATAAGTTTTTTCTTCTTTCTGTAATTGTGTTATTATATTTTGTTCTATTTTCGGTAAAATATTGTTTCCAGCCCATGCCTGTATTTAATTTAAGAAATGCAACGCAGAATTTTATTTAAGTTATCTTTATTTTGACAGCATAACCTAACATTTTGCCTAGTTGAGGTTAAGTGACTCTTACCTGAGATACAAACATAAACAACTGTCAATATAAAGTTTTTATTTATATTTATATTTATTTTTCTGTATTTTCTGTATTGTCCCTATGTTTTGCGCAATAAAGACATAGTATTATTATTATTATTATTAAAGGAACTGTCATTCAAGGTGCAACGGTCGCAATAACTCTCTATTACCTTATAAGTTTTTCGTAACAAAATATTATACATAGTACTTTTTCTACGCCCAAATGTCCTACCACGCCTATAAAGACATTTCACTCACTTCTATTTTTAGAGTGCGACATTTTTAAATGACAACATTTAAACATTAGTTTCACTTCGCATAACACATTGAGAAATCTTTTGGCCAACACACCCTAATGAAAGATCGGGTATTTACAAAATCGGTTGTAGTGGATGTCATAAAGTGTGCATATATTGACCAAACAAAAAGTGTGATCGGAACTAGGTTTAAAGAACACATAGCAAGTTATCGCTATGGGAGACTTGAATCATCCAGCGTTGCGCAACACATAAATTATACCAGACATAAAATCGATACAAAAAAACCTTAAATTAGTGAAAAAGATATAATCACCGAAAGAGTTAGACGCATACGAAACCGTATATAAAAAAAAATTGGAAAGTGACACCCCTCCACCACACTCAAGTTTGATAGATTTATGGGGATAGAAAGGTTCAGATTTGTCGCCAATTCTTAGTATTTCGAATGGTCAAGTATTGGCGTAGAAACAGCTCTTATAAATATGTTTCCTCTTTGGAGGAAAATGGTGCATATTTAGGTAATATGTAGCATCTTTTCTTATTTCTTCTTAATTTATGCGGTGTTTGGTTGATGAAAAGCAACTCACGTGTTCCCGAAACAATTGTCTCGTATTAATAAAATCCCATGTAGCTATTACTATCCTACAGTCCTTGTGATATTTTTGAATATACTTCTAGTTCAAATACACTAAAAATTTGCTGAATTATCATTGCTTCTAGTGCAATCAAAACTTTCCGAATTATCAATTCCAAAACAATGCGCAGTTTACTGTTGTAAACAAAATCATCCGGGCTTATGTGTATGTAGATTTTTCCGTCTAATGCTGCTAAACACTAATGCTATTATACTGGATTTAATCAAATCATATTTGTTTTGTTTCTGTTGAGGTTCAAACAAAGTTGTAGCATTGTGGCATTTTTTTTGAGATATATTTTTCGATATATAGCTTATTCATCACTTCAAATAGTGTATTGATTTATCTATCTGTTAGGGTTATTTACATAAAACGATATATGTAGATAACTCTTTTCACTAAACATAAATATGAAAGTAATAAGATAAACAGGATAACCACCAAGCACGTCTAATCCTCAAGTGTAATCGTTGTTTAACACTTCCGTACATTTTATTGAAATTCTTTTCAATTTTATCATTATACAGGGTGTATCAGATATAGAGGTAAATATAATAATATGTAGCAGCTGTAATTATATACAATCAAAAAGTCTTAATGCACACGGGGTCTATCTGTAACCATTAACGAGAAAAAAAATATTTTGTAAATGCCGTGAGCTAGAGCCACACCTGTGTCCAACCTAAATGCTGTCCCGAGTATACCCCCACATACCACTATCATTCAGCCATTACCGCTGTTAGTTTTGTGTGGATCGCCGCTTGGAGTGCAAGCCACTTCGAACATTTTATTTAAATTCTTCCCCGTCTCGAAAAAAAACGATCCTTTTCAGGACCATCATGATTTCATATAAAGAAAAATCGAAGCTTGATGCATCGGCAAAAGCGGCGGGAATGTATAGATCATTTTCGCGCGATATCATAGTAAGAAGGCGTGTTTGCAAATTTTCTGTATCTACATTTATTTCTGTGTAATTCGATTCAATTCATTTTGCGTTATATGATTAAATAAATCCAAAAGAAATAACTCAAAATTCATGTGGTACCGTTTATTAACAACTAACTCTCGATTCGACAAAGCAAAAGAAAAATATTTACGTTTTTTGTAACTACTGAAGTCGCATATCCGGTGAAATTCGAACGTCTTATCAGGATATTAAAAATAATGTTTTGTAGAGTTACGTAGAATGCTCTTAACAAAAAAGGAATGTTTATTTTATAAAAAGAAAAAATTTAAAATGCCTCAGTTTTGCTATTTTTACAAGGGCCTTTATTTATTCAGAATGACGTTAAATGAACTTACGGCATACCATTAGAATAACACTAAATGAGTGCATTTATTTTATACATAATACCACGTTTTGCGGGTGCTTAACATGACGATTTCCTTGCATCAGGCCCGGACTAAAGAATTTTTGGCTCTAAATTTTACTTTTTTTTATTCTTTAATGATGAAATCCGGTTTCGGTGGGTTTGTGCTTTATATGTCGTGTAGTTAACACCCAAGCAACATTTACTTTTTTATTTGATACATCCTTTATATCACATAAAATTTATTATTATTGTGAATAAATAATAATAAATAAATTTGTATATGTATATGTTCGTGCTAAAAGATATTGCAGAATAAAGTTTCTTTTCCCTACATTATCGCGTGATCTACCTGCTGATGCATCTGCTTCGTACGCCGCAGAACAAGTACAAAGTAGACCTTCCGAGAATTTGTGCATGTTACAATTTCTCCGCGTTCTTGTATATATGTATAACAACGTAGCGCTGCGCTGAGCCCCGACCCGCATTCTTCATCGATTCGTCAAAGGAATTCCATTCAAGAGTCTGAGAATTTTCCTCCTTTCACACGTTTCAAAAACAGCGCTACAAGTTATTATATACAGTTTGTCTCTTTCTGTTTTTTTTTCCTTTCTGCTTTGGTGTAGTTCACGTGCGATATATATTTCATCGCTCGCTTTATTTATTTAGACTCTCCTTTTTTTTTTTTTTGTTTATAACGCGTAACGTTCGCCCATGATAAGATAGGTGTGAATAGCTTGGCTTTATTCATTTTGTCGGTCGACTCATATTTGTTTTTTCTTGATTAGAAAAAGTAAACCAAATGGCGCGATAAGGGAAGTAATGTTGTTTACCGTTGAAAAGGTTTGCCGGTTTAATATGACGTGCGTCACACCAGAATCGCATCTGATATTCCCCCTTACGTCGTATCACAAACGTTATGAATGAATAACTTGTACGTTATCAACAAATTTAGCGTATATATCTTATTTAAGTTTGAAGTCGTATGTTTTATTGAACTAAGTTAAGGGAACGTTATAAAGCAATATACATGTTATTTACACTACGTTAAATGGAATAAAATAACGCCATACGATCCCTTGCAGTTATATACGAATAACAGGAATGTTATGAAGAAAAGTGAGGTTAAGGTTTATTGAATTGTGAATGCAAACGAGTTGATTTTTGAAGATGAATAATGATTGCAAGGATTTGCTGGCTTTTGGTTTATTAGAAGAACTTTAAAGGCGCGGGGCCACTGCACGCGAAGCGAAGCTAAGCTCAGCAAAACTAATTTCCATGAAAATTAGCTCCTATGTAATCTTACGCGGACGCGGCAACTAAAGCTAAGCGAAGCGAAGTTAGGCTAGCGAAGATGCGCGTATGATTACATGGGAACTATTTTCAAGAAAATTAGTTTCGCTGAGCTTAGCTTCTCTTCTCGCGCAGTGGCCCCGCGCCTTTAGCTACAATAATATTACTAAATGTGAAATAGGCAATCAAATGGTGCATGGCCCAAAAAGGTTATTTGTGTTTTTGTAATAATAGTTCTGTAATTGAAATAGACCTGACTTACAAAATATTTTTTTCGTAAAATTCTTTACAGATTGCCTTAGGATACGTCATATAACAAATACAACCATTCATCCAGCTATAAAGACAAGCAGTAATGACACTTAAAAGAAGGGTATTTGTTCAATCATGAAAATATTAGATTTTCAAAGAATATTGGTTAATTTTTACGCACACGGTAGTTACCAGAAATGTGTGGAATACATTTTTATGTGGCCGTAGAATAGTCTGTTGTAAGCCGAGTAATTGCGGAAGTAAATTATGAACTAGTAAATAGAATGCACTTGCCAGTCAAATTATTATTAATCAAAAGTATGGAACTTCATGTAAAAATGTTTATCATAAAACATTTATCATAAATGTATAAGGTAAAGTCAAGTAAGTGTGTAGTAAAAATTGCATAGTGTGAAGAAAATATAACACTGTTCACATAATAAGACATTTTGATAAATTTTACACATAGAAGTACGTAATATATGCCCAGTTGTAAGCCTTCAATAGATACGCCTTTTATAATTATCAACGGTTTACTAGAAAAAAAAAGAAATTTCAAAGTGTCAATACTACACACTTACCCAGCAAAATGGGGCAAGTATGTAATCGTTCCGCATTTTATATATTAATAGCATTATTCTTTAGTTCGGCCAAGTGTGTAATACTATATTGATGCCCTTTCAATAAGGTATGATAAATTTACAAGATATCTAAGTTATTACACGTTAGCAGATGTGAATTTTTATTTGTAAAACTAGTATAAAGTTTAGTGCATTAGTAATATAACAGAGGACATCCTTATTTTAATTTTAAAAATAAATGAAGCCAATCTACACACTTGCCCCGGTTACACACTTACCTGACTTTACCTTATATTTATAATATTCTACAAATGATGTTTTTAATAAACACGAAAAAAAAAACACACACAAAAAAGATGTTTATTTTTCAATTTTGACTATGTGGGAATATTAACTTTCAAACGAGAAGTGATCTGATATATATGATAGGTTTGTATATACCCGAAGGTGTAAGGTGTTTAATGGTTTCAGTGATATATAAAGTTTGCCTAACATTTCTTGTCCCTTGCTAGCATTTTCCCGCTGTTCCAATCCAAGTCTCTCTCCTCCAAACACCAACCCATCACGTTGTTTCACTTTTTACATGGTCTCTTTCTTATTCTCTTCCTCTGCGGTCTTATTTACCTCAGGTTCTCCATTTGAATTAGGTGTTTAAACTATTTTAGTTGTTTCTCTACTGCTTAGGATCGGTTCCATTTTTAAAGCTGTTCTTGTCTTCAACTAATCGCCTCGTCTGAAAGAGGCCTTAAGGTTTCATTCACATTTTGCTCTGCAACTTCATATATATCGACGTTAGGGTTTTAAGTTTTTAGTAGAACATTTACATAGATAAGCCTACAATCACCATCCGAAAGTCAAAGTACTACTAGCCTATTTATGTCTTAGTAATTAAAGAAGTAGATTTTATCAGATCCGGGTTTAACCATGTTCGTCAAGACCATCTAGGCAATGGAGGAAATTGCCAAAGCTCATCGAATCGTTTGACAATGCTTAGTCATTCACTTATTGACAAAGCAGTCTTAATTAAAACTGAGCCAATTGAGGACTGACGATCCATTGTCCAAACAATGGATCGTCAGTCCTCAATCTGGAATTTAATAAATTTAGAATGTCTTCTTGCAAGGTCGCATACTTATCCAATTTTTACACCATATTTTACGGGATTAGCTATCATAGTTGTATTCAAAGATGATAGCCATAACAACAATATTTCTTGGTCAGCTATTTTACGGGAATATTAATCGACTTATAAAATTTTTGGTATTAAATTTTTCATTTTAAATATCAAACAGGCATATTAATTAACTTTTAAATTTTTGATACTTACTTTCGAATATAATATATATATTTTTTTGTGTATGACAGGTAAATAAATTTCCTTTTAAATTCAAAATAAAATTTAAAGAAAAAATAATTTACAAAGAATTGTGAAAAATAAAACTATGCATAAGAAAATAAATCAAAATCAAATTATTCTAAGACCATTAACAAAAAGTAATTCTTAATTTGGTAATAAATTCAGTAAAATGTAAAACGGGCCTAAGGTGTTTAATGCCTTCACTGATATACAAAAATTGACCAACGTTTCAGTCCAAGTCTCTCTCCTCCAAGCACTAATCCATCAAGTTGTTCCACTTTTTATTCTTTTCCTCTGCGGCTTTGTTTGACTCTGGTCTTCCATTCGGATTAGGTGTTCTAACCATTTTAGTTGTTTCTCTATACTGTTTAGGATTCCAGTTTTAAATCTGTTCTTACTACCTCGTTTCGAACTCTGTTTCTCCTTATGATGCCTAGGAAGGTGATAATATAAAGAAAAACACTTCATCTACTAAGTTTAACCGGGTTTAATTAACTTCACAGCACCGTACATTCAACATAACCTAACACACATCTTCTATGTGACTGTTCGCAGTTTGCTATATAAATAACGTTGATGTATCATACTGAATTAGCGGAAATGATACAACATAGGACGGATTATATAGTTTTCTTTTTTGGATAGTGGTCGCATTAAAATTTTAGTGTGGCCACAATTCACAGTGATGATATACAGGATTACATTCTTTGAATATCTCATATGTTTTTTTTTTATTGATAACCATGGAAAATATCTGCCAAGTTTGCCGTTGGTATCATTTTTATAATTTAGCAAACGTATAAACGTTATAAATTAGAGCTCCATACAATTTGACAATAAACCAAACGAATTCTGATTTTCAAATTATCTACCCTAAAATTATCTTCATGATATTACAAGGTCATCTGTGTTTACAATTACTTAACTTACTATATAAACAGATGTTAAAAAAAAGTATTTTACACGAGAACTCCCAAGGTTAAGTGTTTTAATTCCGTCGTAAATATGATTTATCCTCATATCCGTTCCTAGAAGTTCGCTATTGCGATTTTTATTAAAGTACACATATATATTCAAAATAGTAATAGTAATAGTTTATTGATTATATAGACAATAAATGTGTATAACAAGTCAACAAAAGCCACAAAATAATGATACGAAAATATTCTACAATAACATACCTACTCTGAATAAAATAAAACAAATAAATATTGGAAATAAATGTAAATTAAAATTAAACTCAACTAGATACCTAACTAAAAGCTAATTCAACGTAAATTAATAATAATAATAATAAATAAACTCTCTTTTACATGTTTTATTTTTTTGTTTCAAAAAATCGGTTGCAGTGGATCGAGATTAGAGTAATTGAATAAAAAGTAAAAAATCCAGAAAACATAAACAGAAAACTGGAAAAAAGTAATACAAAAAACTGAGAAAGAAATATAACATACCGCGCTGCAACTGATCAAAAACATAAACAAAAAGAATATAGATATTTAATAATTTATACACTAAAAGCCTAATTAAAATAAAATAACATTATTAAAATCGCTAATAATAAATACCTAAAGCATCACTAAAAACACTTACTAAAATAAATTCATTTAAATACTTCTACATTTGCATTTACTACTATTCATTTCCGTTTGCTCCAATACAAACTGACTTGCCTTTGGTCGTGCGCGTATTTATACTTGGTACTTTTAGTTCTGGGGAAACTTACGTTTTACCTGATCTTTGAAGTGAATTCGCGCTAGAGATTTCCATTGCCAATCTATGCCAGCATACAATAGCGCCCTCTGTAAGCAGTTTCATTATCTATGTGGTCTCCGCTTTAAAGAGGTGGCGCCATCTGCTGAGGCATAGGCGGACGCGCCACAGACAATCATGGTATCATACAGATAAAAAAAAATCAATCAAAAGAATAAGAAAATAAGTATAATATTGGTATTTAAAGCCCAATACAAAAACAAAATACATAATAAATAAATAAAAAAAAAATCAACACAAGTAAATCATATCTTTTTTATTCGGTCTGTGGTTGAGAACGGAAGTTCACGCATTGCTACGCAAGATATCGGTTCACAACCTGTAGGAATACGTAAAAACAAAAATAAATAAAGTGAATAACTGAAAAAAGAATAGACAAACATATGTCTGTAACGAATTTTTTTCTTTTTATTTATTTCATGTCGTGAATGGAAATTCACAAATTCAGACACAATTGTTTCAAATAAATTAATCTCCTTTAGTATGGCAGTGAACCTAAGTTGTCTAGGTTATATTATCTCCAAAATTGATTTTAATTATACAACATATGCTGTTGCGTTGTTGCTTTCTATTGGTTACATTATTTTTAGGATGCGCTTCTACTTTCTCCCAAAATATGCCTAATCATCCAAAACTTCTCAAACTTATAATTGCTTTTTCTTTAAATAAATTCATAGTCCCAAAATAGGAATTGCTTTACCTTTCATTAACCTTAATCGATTTGGGATTTACTTGGTCAATATCACAAGTTTTTAGTTATCAACTTCATAGCCACACAGGTTTTTGTTTAAGATGCAAAAACCCATAATACATATCATTATAGAAATTTAATCATTACGAAACTCAGAACCTATTACTTATGTTATTATTACTGTTACTTGTTACAATCACCGTTTTATAATGATAGAAAATGCCGATTTGTACTTTTCCGTTCAAGCAAACTATAAATACTTTTTCATTTATTAATCAATTATTTATATTAATAGATTATTATTAGTTGCGAAAATATACAGGGTGTTAGGTAAACATGCGGCAAAAATTCAAAGGGTTATTCCTTGGCCTATTCTAAGAAATATTTGTGTGCTATGATGATTTTTGAAAAACCCCTTTGTTTCGAAGAGATACAGCGCGAAAACAAGATTTGCACAGTAACAAAACATTTATTATCAAAAAGTACATGTAAAGCTGCTCAATCTACAATAAATGTTCGAAATGGTTTCCTCTAGCCTGGATACAAGCATTCAATCTTCTCGTCATTGACTATCGAACTCTTTCTAAACACACCAGGGTCGTTTCTAATTGAGTTACACCCAGGAATTATCTGATTTCGCAAATCGTCCAAATTCTCCACTGGAGTAGCGTAAACTATTGACTTCAGAGATCCCCAGAAGAAATAATCTAGGGGGTTTAAGTCTGGGAATCGAGCAGGTTATGCGTGTGACCCACCTCGACCAATCCATTGATCTCCGTATGTTGCTGTTAAAAAATTACAAGCAACCAAATTGAAATGTGGTGGTGCACCATCGTGCATAAATCACATTGCAATTCTTGTCGCGTATGGTACATCCTCCAGAAACTCAGGCAGCGTTGCTTCCAAAAAGTTGCGGTACACCACGCCAGTAAGTCTTCCTGGTAGAAATACCGGTCCAATTAGATAGTCACTCACAATTCCAACCAAACATTCAACGAGAACTGATGCTGAAAACGATCTTCAAATACCTCATGCGGATATTCATCTGCCCACACATGGTTATTATGAAAATTCCTTATTGCATTCTTTGAGAAACTAGCTTAATCGGTAAAAAGAATCTGTGTCAGGAATAGAGAGATGCGAACTAATGTTTGCAATATCCATTGACATAATGCAATACGTGGAGGAAAATCAGCAGGTAGTAGTGCTTGAACGCGTTGAATGTGGTATGGATACAACAAATTGTCCTTAAGAATTTTCCAAACTGTCCAATGACTTACATTCAAAGTATTTGCATTTTTTCGCTTAGTTTTCATCTCCAGCACATTCTATTCCAATTGTACCGTTCTTGCAATTATTGATTTTCCTGGCCCTCCACTTCGTTTCATTGAGCCTGTTTCACGAGGACGTCGATGAATGTTTTCGAAGATTTTTCGATCGGGGACATTACGGGCAGGAAATCGTTCAACGTACAATCGTCTAGCTTCTAATGAGTTGCCATCAGCAAATCCATACATGAAATGCATGTCAGTCATCTCGGCGTTCGTAACAGCATGATAGAGGATTTCACTAACTATTAACGACATGTTAAACAGCCAAATGTCGTCACTCAATCTAAACAAATGCGACCGATGAGACGTATTCAAAGAAATCCACTACTAGATGAAACAGCCCGTGTTCATGTGATCGAGATCGACAAAATAACAACGCATTGTATACAATTTTTTGTATTTGATAAACTCATTGGCGTACACCATACTTTTATTTACATTAATAATTTCAACGAATATCGAATATGGTTGTCGCAAATTTTGTTCGCCCTGTATTACTCGAAAACAAAGGGGTTTTTCAAAAATCATCATAGGACAAAATATTACTTAGAATAAGCCAAGGAATAACCCCTTGCATTTTGTCGCATATTTTACTGAAACACTTGTAATCAAGCTATTCCATACGTTTGTGATGTATCTCCAGCTTGTTACTGAATCCAAATAGAGTCGTCCGCGCAAATATACATATTAAAATTGTGTAGAAGAAACAGTTGTCGCTTTAACGTATAAACCTTAAAATTAAGAAAAAACTATAAAAAGTAGCAGCTTCTTTAAACTGCTAACCAACAATAGCAGAAGCAGGTTGTAGCTGAATTGGGCTTTTCACGCCTGACGTCAATTCAATGCGGCGCCGGCGTTACTACTGAATCTGTTCTATGCAGTGTTACCAATTGACAGAAGACCTATTTCACTAGATCGGGATTATAATTCCCCCAGAAAATCACTAGAATTGGGAAATGAATTATGTTATAAGGTATTTTAAGAAAAAACACAAAAAAATATTTTGTGTATTTATATGTAATTAATCCCCTTCTATTTCATTTTTTGTTATAATTTTATTATAATTCGCACAATGTTATCTTCAAAAACTTATTACACAAAATACATTTGATTTTGTCTATTATACAGTGTGTTAAAAAAAGGTTGTCGGATATTTTACGCAATTATAGTCTGTGTATAACAAAAAAGTCTTAGTCAACATGGGTCCGCAATTCAACTGTTTTGACATATAGTCGATTGCATATTTTCAAAATAAAAAAAAAACATTTTTCGGTTTGAGAATAGTTCCTTTGTCAAACAACTGATTGTGACTAAAATTAGGTCTGTCAGACATCTGTCATCAGATAATTTATCATTTTGCGCTCAATTTTTTTTGTTCTCAAATTATGCATAAGTACACCAAATGCAGAAAATGCCGATTGCATTTTATGTACGGTCGTGCGAATGGTAATGCCACTGAAGCCCGGCGTATGTATGTCGAAGAATTTCCAAATCGGTTGTTACCGAGTGATAAGAATTTTCTCAAGACTTCATATCCGGCTGTCCGAAAACTGGTTCATTTAAAATTAATGGTGGTTCTGGTAGACCTAGGATCAGTTTCTTCTCCCGCAGTTAGATTAGATATTTTGAGACGGGTAGAAGACAACCCAATATTAGCACCGGAAGACTTGCCCGCAGAACTGAACGTCAGTCATCCTCTCATTTGGAGAATTCTGCGGGAACAGCAGCTCTATCCCTACCACATTCAACGGCGGCAAGTTCTTGCTCCTTTTGATTATGATGCATGTTAGGGTTTTTGTCATTGGGTTTACCGAAAGCTGGCAGAAACTCCTAATTTTGCGACTCAGACTTTTATTTAGTGACGGAGGCTGGGTTTACCAAGAGACGGAATATTCATTTTCATAACAATCACGTCTGGGCAGATGAAAATCCCCATGCTGTTGTTGGAACTGCATCACCAAAACGTTTTTGGCTAAATGTTTGGCTTGCTATTTTTGGAGACTGTTTAAATTGGTCCAGTATTTCTCCCTAATGCGTTTAACGGGACAAGTATACTTGGATTTTTTTAAGAAATGAATTTCCGTTTTGTTGGAAGACCAACTTTTTAACAGATTAAATATGTGAGTTTATTGCACGATGGAGCTCCTGCGCATTTTTCCATCGTAGTTAGAAATTCTTCTTAAATCAAGATTACAACGAGAGATGGATTAGACGGGGTGGAACAACTGCATGGCCTCTTAGGTCCCCGTGACCTGACACCTCTAGACTTCTATGTTTGGGGGATCTAAAATAATTTAGTTTACGCACGATCTGTAAACAATTTGAAGAACTCAGGCAACGAATCGTAAATTGTTGCGAGGAAATTCGGAGGACTCCAGGTATTTTCGAAAAGATGCGTCGATCTTCATAAGAAGGTGTGAAGCGTGCTTAGAAATGAACTGTGGACATATGTAGAAACATTTCTTTAGTTTTACTTTAAATAAACATTTGTTTAATTTACATCTGATCAGAATTTCTTTGAAATTTTTATGCCTACTAAAAACAATATGCCAATCGACTATATGTCAAAAACATTGAATTGCGGACCCATGTTGACTAAGACTTTTTTGTTTATTTCCACCAGTACTACATTGGGTAAATATCCGACAACCTTTTTTTAACACCCTGTATATGTATGAATTTAATACAACACTTATTAGGTAGTCGTCAAATATTAATAATTCACAACAATTTACAACTGAATAACTGTAACCGTGTTTTATAAAATCATAATACATATCCTTATTTATTTTATTTTGTGCTTTTATTTATTCTTGATATGATGAAAGGTTGAAACTACAATTTTTATAACATTTACAAATTCTATATTACAATGCAAACACTTCAATTTACCTTTTACTCCATATTTAACTTAAATTGTCCACCTTTGTCAAATAACCATTTATCACAATTTATCTTGACGAGAGTGGTGCTACTTGGTTTTCCTATACTTTGATGTAATTTAGCCTTCGTCTTTAATGAATTCACTAGATTTATTACTAAAATTAAAGAAAATCCACTAAACTATTCACTAGCCACTAGAATATGATTTGTGTACACAAGACGTGCTTTCAATACACCAGATTTAGTGGAAAATTCACCAAGTTGGCAACACTGGTTCTATGTGTAAGTTGCACAAAACACAAAACCTTAGGCGTTACAGATGTGCATATAATAAAAATAATAATCCCACCATAATTGTATTGGCAACACTTAATGATAAAATTGCATTAATATATTAGTAGATATTCATCGGTTTTAATAGCGAAGGTTCGTTGATGGCTATTAATTTTTATTTATAAACGACTCCGACACGTACGAAAAATCGTCACCTTGGAATAGCAAAAGATTACTCATCGCAACGGATTAATAACTGACGGTATAACAGACACAATATAGATGAGTATCGCACATTTCCCTCCAGTTAGCCATAATCTATATAACAGTCGGAGAATCATCAGTAGTAACTTGCACCTTCAAACTCATACACACGTAGATAACTTTTGCAATATTATCTACCACAGGTTCAGTGTTGCTGCGATAAAACCCCGGCCTCTTATCTTCTCCACATGTCATTGAAACTCCAATACGGAGTTAGTAGTGTGTATATTATCGGATAGTCATATTGTTATGGCCGTTTAAAGTTAGCCTACATTTAATATATTATTAAAAGCGATAATAGGAGGCCCTGTGTGTAGTCTGCATATCAACGATACTGATAATAAATAATAACAAGTTGAAGAGTGCGAGCGGGTTTAGTATGCGGTAGTAGTGTTGTCGAAAGCGAAGCGTGGATAACATGACGGATTTGTGCCCTATAGTGTTTTTTATTCCTTGGAGTCGCGGCAAATTCTGGAATTTTGTGACTGCCGCGGAATAATTATCAGTGTTGGCAGTCAGGCAAAAACCTTTCTGATCTTTCTCTTTTACAGCCACAGGAACGGTGTAGAAGATAGATAAGTGAGAAAGGAATAATGTGTTCGATTACTTGTTGCTGTGGCGCTAGAACCAAGTCGACAAGGGTAAATTTTTTTTTTGGTTTTTGTTTTTTTTGTGTTCTATTTTGATCAGTTTGTCTTTTGCTACGTGCGAATATATGAAGAGTTTGTTGCATCCTATTGAATGGTTTTTTGTTTTGCTTTTAAAAAAAAAAATATATAGAAAAAGCTGTTTGTTGATTTTAATTGCATAATTCCCAGAAGTTACACCATTTAAACATAATGCAACTGATGCTTAAAGTATGCGCATATTCTAGAAGATAAGGAGTAAACAATGTAGTATGAGAAACAGATGTGCTTTTTCGCGATAAGGTTAAAATAAAAATTGATGAAATAATGACTTCTTGTGTTGTATTGTGATGCTGTAACACTCTTTGATAATGAACCACATGTTATTTGTTTGGTTTTATGCAATATCTCTACTTAATTGTACAGCCGCCGACACTAATACAGTCGCGAGCAAATGCTATAGGCACCTTTGACAAAATTAATGGATTTCATGTTTCTTGCATTTTTTTTTTGTGACAGATATTTCGCCGTTTATATAATCGTCTTTATGGTTACAATAGTCTTTATAGATACCTTTTGTAAATGTATTATTTTTTTTTTATATATTTTCAAGTCTTCGAGATGTCACTTTCCCCTCCCATCTAAAAAGTATTATAGCTGTACTAAAAACACTCTAAATATACAACAAATAATAAGATCCCTTAAAATACTACATATTTATAATGTATTACCTACAAGTTTTTATTTTCTCATTTTTTACTGTGATATTCGCCCAAAATTTAGGGTGCCTATAACATTTGCTCGCGACTGTATTTAGCACCATCAAAGCGTCGAGTCAATGGTTCGAGTGCTAAATATTAATGTCGTACATCTAAAACCTTTTTTTAAGGGAAAATATCAGGTTTTTGCAGTCATGATTTTCCAGTTTTTGAGAATTGTATGTACGTCTGTTTATGAGTGTAAAAATAAATCTGCTTTTACCATGAAAAACTTACGCACAATGTATTTCCACGAAAGCAGGTTCGCATAAAAATCAGATAAAGGAATTCCGGTAAGGGCTAAAATTAACTTAATATTCAACAGATAAATACATCAGGTATACAAACAGTTTTAATGCATTATTTTTGTACATTATATACAAGCTTAAGCAAATGTGTGGGGACACTTGATTTCCGGTTAAGTCATGGATACTATTAAAAAATAACCTTAACCAAAGTTTTTGTAGTATTTTTATTCTAGTCTATGGCACACTGATGACATCATTGTTGCTACAGACCGTGGAGATCTATCAATTTTATCGCTTTTAGATTTTAGCAAAGCTTTTGGACACCGTCGATCACAATTTAGTGTTAGTCAGCAGTGCGTTCAGCTGGCTCACAAGAAATCGGAATATTTACCAATATTACTAGGTGTTCCACAGGGGTTAATATTAGGACCTCTCTCGTACTCGTTATACAGGGTGATTCTCAATATATGCGACAAACTTTAAGAGCTTGTGATTCCTGATGTTATTTTGATGTTCTGGAATTGCTTCTGGCAAAGGTTTCATCCTTACTTATATGTTGCATCTTCAAGGCTGATACTTTTGACGCTGATAACCTTAAACTGAAACAGCAACAGGAATACCAGCCCTCCCTGAATCGTCTCATATAAATGAAGACGAAAAGTTGGCCAGAAGCGGTTACAGAATGCGGAAATTAAGCAGTATACAGGGTGATTCTCAATATATGCGACAAACTTTGAGAGCTGATTCCTGAGGTTATTTCGATCATAAAAGTTCATATGAGTATATGTCCAAAACGGTTTGGTTTTAAAGTCATTGAATGTTTAATAATAAATTATGAACTATGACTAACACGATATGATATCACATTTGGTTCTTCAAAAACTGTGTTGAGAGGGAATTGTTTATTTGTCATTTCAATATTTGTCAATAGTTGTCAAAATATTCATTCAGTTTATTGCCAATTTCTGTTTTCTAAAATGAATTACACGAATGCTGAGATGTGTGATATGCATTTCGTTTACGATCTTGTCAATGGAAACTCGCGTGCTGCTAGACGTCTTTATGAAGAACGATACCCGAACCGTATCATCCGGCATCATTCAATATTTGCCCGTCTTCACCAGCGTCTTAGTGAAACGGGAAATTTAAAAAAAACGGACGACTGATAACGGGCACCCATCTACAGTGTGAGAACTCCACAAGTTGAAGAAATGGTACTAAATGAAATTGAGGAACATCCTACTACTACAAGCATCAGAAAAATTGCGTTTGCTTTATTAAACATTAATCAGGCCACAGTTTGGAGAATATTGAAAGATCAACTGTTGTACCCATATCACATTCAACGGGTGCAGGCATTTTTGCCGGCAGATTTTCCGCAAAGAGTGGCTTTTTATCAATGGATGCAACACAAAATCGCACAAAATCCTGACTATTTGGCTCAAATATTCTTCACCGACGAGGCTACTTTCTCTAGAATCGCGATTATTAATTTTCAGAATAATCACCTATGGGCCGAAGAAAATCCGCACGAACTAGTGAATGCCCGTCATCAACATCAATTCTCTGTTAATGTGTGGGCCGGAATTGTTGGAGATCACTTGATAGGTCCACATTTTTTATCGATGCGGTTAAATGGCGAGGTATACCGCAATTTTCTTGAAGAGGAGCTACCACTACTGCTGGAAGAAGTTCCGTTGCAATTAAGATTACAAATGTATTTTATGCATGGCGGTGCTCCAGCGCATTTTAGTTTAGTTGCTCGCGAGGTTTTTGGACAATACGTATCCAGAACGGTAGATAGGACGGGGAGGTCTACAACCGTTGCCTCCTCAGTCTCCAGACTTAAATTCTTTGGACTTTTTTCTCTGGGGTCACCTTAAATCATTAGTTTATACAACTCCCATTGAAAATGTCGACGAGCTGAGAAATCGTATTATCGCAGCTTTTCAAACAATTCGAAATATCCCTGGTATTTTAGAACGGACTCGCCAGTCAATACGACGGAGGATAGAAGCTTGTATTGCAGTTGGGGGCGGTCATTTTCAATAGCTAGTATAAGTTAATTTTGTTTTACTAATTATTTTGTTAATTTATAATAAAAACATTAATTATGTTAACTTACTATTAAACATTGTACAACTTTAGAACTAAGCGATTTTGAACATATGTTCTTATGAACTTTTATGATCAAAATAACCCCAGGAATCAGCGCTTAAAGTTCGTCGCATATATTGAGAAACATCCTGTATACATCTGACATTGTTAGATGTGTAACTCATTGTGAACTTGTACTGTATGTAAGTCACAGATTAGAATAAAAATAGAATTTGCCTAACCTAAAACATTGAAACTAATTTGAAACAAAATAAGGATTTTCATAACTACTTTACACGTAATGTTGATGATTTTATTATTCCGAAACATAAACTTGTTACTTACGAAAGCAATCCTCTTTTATATTGGTATTAATTATATAATCATTAAAACTGAAATTAAAGTTACTCAATAATATTAATTCTTTTAAAGATGCACTAAAAGATTTTTTAGTTAGTAAGTGCTATTATTTCTTAAATAAATATTTTGTTGAATCATCCTAATTTTCATATCACTTTTATTTTATAATGCTTAAAGCTCTAGTATTAATTGCTATTTTGTATTATCATTTTTTGGCTTAGATCCTTTGACTTATTCTATACCACATGTATTTGTTCTGTATTTTGTTGTACTCTTGGTCGTTTGGATAAATATATATTATTATTATTATTATTAACCCTGTATAATATATACGTTGTGTATTATATACATTCCCAAGTTGTTGGCGTAAAGTCTGTTGACCGATAACGTAGTGTTGATTTCTGTCTGAGAATACATTTTATGCCCTGGATGTTACTATCGAATAAGTATTGATAAATAAACACATGAAAAAGTTAGGGATATTGATAAACTAAGCATACTGTTTATCAACAAAGTATTTTGCCAAACACCTCCAGCGTTAATCATGCTTATTTAATTAATTTTTAAATTCCATTATTAATATCTTTTACTATACTGCTACTTTTGGAAAACACGATTTAGTTGTCACACATTATTTTCAACATAATTTAAATGCTAAATCTATATATATGCGAACGCAATTACATTTCTGACATTTAACTATTAACATTTCTGGCGCCGATTCAATAGTTACCAACTGACTCGTCCATTTCTATATTTATCCTATTCCGCTCTCCTAAAGCAAAAAGGAAAAAAAAAAAAAACTGGTTTCATTCACGGATTTACCGATCGGGTTGAACGAGTCACTACTATTCAGTTAACAGCTGATGCAGTACTCCATTTTGGTGTGCGTCAGTCACTACTGGACATATATTTAGACTTGCATGTATGTACTTACATCCGGTTTTCAATATTGTATTGTGCACCTTCATAAAAGAGCATGTGTAGATACTAAAGTGTTCGCACTGACGTCAGCGACAACATTGGACATTTGCCCAAAGAAACGTTGCCAAATGTAGATAGTAAACGTCAATTTCATTATACGAAAAGTTCTAATGACGTGTATAGATATTTAGTAATATACATTATAGAGTTAGTATATGCTGTATGAGAAGCGTCGCTCGAAAATTTAAAGTTGCTAGAGAGATGTTTTTGTTGTGACTGGATTTAAAAATAGGACGGTATTTACTGAGGAATTTTTGGGTGATGCGAATAGCAAAATAACATATTTTAGCATTTTATAATTAGCATATATTCCCACTTATGTCGTATCACAAACGTTATGAATATAACGTGTACGTTATCAACAATTTTAACGTATTTATTTTATTTCAGTCTGGAGTCCGACAAGTGAACGTTATAAAGCAATACGCATGTTATTTACTCTACGTTGTATGGAATAAAATATATGTATACGAATAACAAGAATGTTATAAATATGTTGAGTGAGGTTTTATATTTATTTAATTTATTGAATTGTGAATGTAAACGAGTTGATCTTTGAAAATGAATGATAATTTCAAGGATTTGCTTGCTTTTTGGTTTATTAAAACAACTTTTAGCTACCAAAATAGGTGAAAAAGGTAATCAAAAGACACATGACACAAAGGGTTATTTGTGTTTTTGTAGGAATAATGCTGTAAGGGCCGTTTTACACCTAGCTATTTATTGTGCAATTTATTGGCCAATTTAAAAGTTTACGTGTATAACACGGATTAAATACGTATTATACACGTAAAATTTCAAATTGGCCAATAAATTGCGCAATAAATAATAGCTAGGTGTAAAACGGCCTTAACTGACATGGACCAGATTTACAAAATCATTTGAACTACTTATCATTTTCGTAAAATTATTTACAGATTGCCTTAGGATACGGTGATCACATAACAAATACAATCTATTGATCCAGCAATAAAAGCACCCAGTAATAGTACTTAAAATTAAAATATCTGTTCAAACATAAAAATACTAAATTTTCAAAGTATACTGGTTAAGGTTTTAATTATTTTTACGCACCCTGGTGGTTACCAGATGTATGTTGAACACAGTTTTTACGTGGTCGTAGGAAAACGTAAAAACGTGGCCGTAGAACGGGGCAGTACTCTGTTAGAGAAGCACAGTGTGACAAGTGTCCTCCGCAGTGAAGCTGCTGTTACGTCCCCATATTCACATTTAAGTTATTTTAGTTCTAAGAATTAGTGAATGTATCTTCCTTTGTTCTAATTTATGTCTTCATTCTAACAGACACTTGTCATTTTGTTAATTTACGACTACTTGAGTCCCTTTGTACACCACTCGCAATTACTTTGTAACCCTACCAAGGGAAAGGTGGCCAGTATAACAAGGGACTAGTAGTTCAACCATATTGTAATCAATAGTTATCGTCCGACCACTTAACATCACTGTAAATATTTCCATATTATTTTGTTATTAAATAAATAAGTGTTAAAAAGAAAGTGTGACAGGCATTGCTGGTAATCAGTAGTGCAATCAACAGCACAGGAACCGCTTCTTTGGAGACCATTATGGGCCGCCCCCCGCTGGTATGTGAAAGCGGAGACTAGGAATACGATCCTTAGACTGAAAGCCAACAACTTGTGGTATCCACACAGGTCGGAGAGCACACTGATGCTGCGGATACGATGCTGGGACGGGCCATTGGCTGCAAATGCCTACAGACAGCACGGCCACCCGAAATTATCTTCACTGAACAAGCTGGAAAATCTCCATACGGACGAGATCAGCCACGTAGTGAGATTACTGCTCTTGATAACTGGTTCACGGGCGGATCCAAATGCAGCCAGGGCACAAGAGCCGGTATTTGTGGGCTCAGCCCTAATCAAAGGATAGCCTATTCTTTGATTAGCGCTGGGCCACTACTGGGAAGTGAGAAACTGAAGGTACTCAGGCAGAAATACTTCGGGAAGGTTCTACTGGAGCCCTCGAGGGTTCTCAAGTTTTCACTGGGCAGAGATCGATCGTCTCAATTTTTCCTGGAACCCAGCACATATTTCAAAAGCATCTGTCTAAGTCACAGGTTTTTAAAGTTATGGGTAAAGCTTGGTTTATATCGATGGTATTTGTGTTTACGCAAAATTCGAGAAACTGAAGATCGGCTTACATTAGGTAATCCATCTGATATTCTACGCAATGACGTTTTGGGTGTTTCAACCACAGTTTGCAACACTGCCATCTCGTTATCTTCGGTTGTAACCCATTTTCGATGTTGCGCCTTAAAAAATATTCTCGACGCTCCCAGAATACTTAAATTTGGTTAGTATTTTTCCCACAGTAGAGGCGTGTAGTGCTCTATCGGGGCGACTTTCATTAAAAATAGTCGCAGCCTTCCTGTAGGTTTTCTAATTATCATCCACTATCAATACAATTCTGTTTTATCTTGCAAACTTACGTTGCAGGCATTTTTACTAAAATGCACTTGCTTTTATTTACAATATTGAACGTGTAATTACAAAACTGAGATACATAGGCATGTTTGTTTATTTCTTTCACACATTGCTAAATTGTATAGTTTGTACAATTAGTAACATTGTTGGGGACAAGAGTTTGAATCCCAGAAAAGGCATTTTTTTTTGGGAGTGGGAAAATTTTTATAAGCAATTCGAGACTGCTAATCCACATCATTTGGTAAAAATTTTCAATTTAGAAACACTTTTCTTAATTAACTCTCTTTGTATCTTGTAAATAAAGGATCCTTTACTCTTGAGCGAATATTAACTTTTGCAAACTTTGTTTTTTTAATTTATGAGAGTTTGCATGCAGAACATTTTTACAAAAAACTCAAGGTAAGGTGTTTAATGGTTTCACTGTTATACAAAATTTGCCCAATTTCCCGCTGTTTCAATGCAAGCTTCTCTTCTCCAAGCACTCATCACGTTGTTCCACTTTTTATATAATCTTCTACCCTCTTTTCTCTTGCTCCGCGGCTTTGTTTGCCTTTGGTCCTTCATTCGAATTAGGTGTCGAAACCATTTTAGTTGCTTCTCTATACTGCTCAGAATCAGTTTTAAATCTGTTCTTAGTACCTCGTTTCGAACCCTGCCTCCTCGGAAGATGATAATAAAGAAAAACATTTCACCTATTAATTTTAACCGGGGTTTCTTCACAGCACTAACTCTACATTCAACATAACCTAACATACATCTTCTATGTTCCATTCTTTCTAATTCTGAAAATAACATATAAAGCTCGATGCTTTATCCTCCTAATAACGTTTTAAGTTTTACATGTCGAATAACATACAACGGTTATGCAGTAATACGATACAACATACGCAAATTCATTGCAAATCTTATGATGACGCCTGTATGCCATACGTTATATTAATTTTAACTTTTTATATTATTTTAACGTAAGTGATACAACATACACCAACTTTATATAATTTATAACCTGCGGTTTTTCCCCACCTACACAGAATTTATTCGCAAGGAGCTAAATACAGCACAATAATACCTACCACATAGAATTGACCTTTAATCTTCAATATAATTTAATAAACGCTCAACACGGTTGATATACTTAAATACGTTCATAAAGTTATCAACTAGAAAAAGACTAGTTTATTAATAGAAATCTACTTATAATTACCGACTTACGTAAATGCCCCCTGAGTAACATACATTAATCTATTTATAACCGGAGAACAGACCTGCGTTTATTATTGTATACTGAATCTGGTTTAATGCTGGCAGCGCACAAATTAAATAAACTGCACGGCCTGTAATATCTACGAAAATACATTTTTTTTTTTTATCTTTCCATTAAATCCCGATGAATGAGATCTCTGTTATTCTCTCCTTTCATTATTGAAATTTTATATTTATATATTTCAGATTAGAATAAAAAAAAAACAGGCGAAGGTCACGCTTTTAGCGATTGTATTCGTAAATTTGTACGCGAGAGCTATCTGGCTTTTATCGGTTTTCGTGTCAGACGCACAGGATGTTTTAAAATAATTATTTAAGGATAAAAAATCCCACAAATAGAGGTTTATCTCCAAAAGTAATTATTATGTGTTAATTATACAGTAGTTAATTTATTAGTTGATAAGTTTTATTACCAACAATATTTATCTAAATTATAAGAAATTAAATTCAATTTGGATACCGAATACTTTTTGAGTGATATATACAGGGTGTATCAAATAAAAAAGTAAATTTTGCTTGGGTGTTAACTACACGACATATAAACCACAAACCCACCGAAACCGGATTTCATCATTAAAGAATAAAAAAAAGTGAAATTTAGAGCCAAAAATTCTTTAGTCCGGGCCTGATGGCAAGGAAACGTCATAGTAAGCACCCGCTAAATGTGGTATTATGTATAAATACATAGCACTCATTTAGTATTATTCTTAATGGTATGCCGTAAATTCATTTAACGTCATTCTGAATAAATAAAGGCCCTTGTAAAAATAGCAAAACTGAGGCATTTTAAATTTCTTCTTTTTATAAAATAAACATTCCTTTTTTGTCAAGAGCATTCTACGTAAGTCTACAAAGTATTATTTTTAATATCCTGATAAGACGTTCGAGTTTCACCGGATATGCGACTTCAGTAGTTACAAAAAACGTAAACATTTTTCTTTTGCTTTGTCGAAACGAGAGTTAGTTGTTAATAAACGGTACCACATGAATCTGAGTTATTTCTTTTGGATTTATTTAATCATATAGTGCAAAATGAATTGAATCGAATTACACAGAAATAAATGTAGATACAGAAAATTTGCAAACACGCCTTTTTACTATGATATCGCGCGAAAATGAATCTATACATTCCCGCACTTTTGCCGATGCATCAAGCTTCGATTTTCTTTATATGAAATCATGATGGTCCTGAAAAGGATCGTTTTTCGAGACGGAAGAATTTAAATAAAATGTTCGAAGTGTTTGCACTCCAAGCGGCGATCCACACAAAACTAACAGCGGTAATGGCTGAATGATAGTGGTATGTGGGGGTATACTCGGGACAGCATTTAGGTTGGGCACAGGTGCGGCTCTAGCCCACGGCACTTATAAAATATTTTTTTTCTCGTTAATGCTTACAGATAGACCCCCTGTGCATTAAGACTTTTTGATTGTATATGATTATAGCTGCTACATCTTATTATATTTACCTCTATATCTGATACACCCTGTACATATACATATACAATGTTTGCATAGATCCAAAATATTAACAAGCGCGGTTAAAAGTGTTAATTGAAAACATGGAATTTTTATTGTCTTGCGCGTGTGTTGTTAATAGTTAATAAATTTTTGAGTATGAAATTAATACTAAATACGATATTGTACGAATATTGCATACAGAATTACTCATTATATAAAATTTATCTAGATAAATATTCAAAGAACCATTGTTTGGTAAATAGTTCTCTACAAATATGTTGTTATGTATTACAGCGAAATGTTTTCTGTATGTTTCGTTTTTATTTTTTGTGCTTCAGCCACCTTTTCTTTCGCAAAAAAATAATTTTATTCGTCCTAACAAACATCTGATGATATGATAAAAATTATATGAAAAATTAATTATCTAGATAATTGCTTCAATAATTTAATTATCCGATTCTACGAATATTTCTTTAGAAATACTTTATATTTAAGTCTTCACCATAGTCGAGAATGTTTGCTTTTATTGTTTGCATCTCAGCATGATTTTATTTCGCGTTTAAGGGTAATAGATGATTTTATTCGTCAGTTACGGATAATAAATTTAATATTGTATGCAGAAATTTTTTGAGACATGATTAACTCGAGCATGTTCAATATTTCATCTAAAATCGCGTATTATTTGCATAATTATTTATCTAGGTAATTATATCAATAGCGAAACTATTTACAAATAATTTCTATTTCGCTATCTGCATTCAGTGTTTCTGCTTTTATTATTTATATCAGCCACTTTATTCCATTTATGGATAATAGATATGTATTTTCATTTGCCTCCTACTATTAACAAATAAGAGTGTGTGAATATTTTTTTAATTAATAGTTAGTTGGAATTATTTAGATATTTTTTGAAATAGAGAAATAGTTATCTACCAATGATTTTATTCGCAAATAATCCGTTATTTACTAAAGTGAAGCATTATTGCTCTCTTGCTGTTGTTGTTTATATGTCAACTATTTTATTTATCATTTACAAATAATGGATAGTGTTATTCGTCATTTACACATTTTAAATAGTATTAGTATTTTTTTCAACCGTCGTTAATCCGAGCTTCTTTATTTTAATAACTATCTAGATAATTAAATAAATAGCGAAATTATCTGCGAATGATTTTATTTTCGAATAACTTATAACCGCTATTTTATTATAGTCCAAAGTTTTTTTTTTTTGTGTTAGCAGATACAGCGTGGTTTTTCATGCTCGTTTAATTAAACATGTTGTACACCATATCCAGAGTAGGGCATCATTTGAATAAATATTTATGTAAATAGGCAATTACAGAGTGAAGAAAAAATACATATACAATACTATTCTATCTAAATTATTATTTAGAAAGGGATCCGAAATATATATCTTGGAATGATTTTATTTACTATCTAATAATCCGTTATTTATCTCCCACTCTTCTTTAATTCTGCACTACTTCTAGTCAAGTCTTCAATTATCTGTTTCACCATTTTTTCAGTTCTTCCATCATTTGTGTTTCTTCCTTTCCTTATTTACCTCCTGGGGTTTGTACTCGTTTCTTAAGCCTCTCTTTCCTTTCCTTCCTTCTGCCTTCCCAAAGGAAGGCAGAAGGAAGGAAAAATTCCGGCGATCTTAATCTCTTCCGCGTTTCTTATCAGCGTTCATTCTTCCCAATCAAAACTGGACAATGACTCAGCGTCGATCGCGCGGTGTACTAGAGCCCTACTCGATTCAGACCTAGCCCGCCGCGACCGCTGGCCACGTCTAGCTATCCTCAAGTTGCACGTCACAACTTTTTTCGATTTACGTTTATGAATATACTTTTGCAATGATGGCAAAATGCTTCGATATGTACTTATTAGGATTGTCGCTTTTTAAAATTTGGGGGCAAGGGATATACCCTTAGATAATATTATCTATACCTTTAACCGTATCCTTAATGCTTTTTTTTTTGAAAATAATCTGGGAGGATTTCTCTTGTAAAACGAGGACAAGAGGACATAGTATCAAAACGAGGACGATCCTCGAAAATTTACCGTTATTGGGAATTAAAATTGTTATTACTTAATTTTGTTCTTCTACTTCTTTCTCTTTCTTTTTCCCTGCAATCTATCACCCTAATCTAACACTCGTTGTTTTGCTGTACTGTTGTATTGAATCGCTTGTAAACTCTCAAATATTTGGTTTAATTTACAGAGCAACTCGACCACGTCTACACTTCACTACACACAAAGCAGAACTGATTGTATCTTAGATTAGATTAGATTAGGATTGGGGTGGCCTATCGACCTGTTTCACCGCAACCTTTTCAGATCTATTGTGATCCCCTTTTATCCTTTTTGTTTTTTTTGAATTTTGAAAAAAAATTGTACTACATTTTCGTCTTAAAATTTGGTGAGAAGTATCCTCATCAACACCCTGCATATTAAAAGAATAATACAGAATACAGTATCCCCATAATTCCAATCCATCGTAAAATTTATCTAAATCATCTTTAAGAAAGGCTCTATCATTTTTTGGTCGAATGTTAATTTTTCCTTTTTAAAAGATAAACAATTTAGTCTTTCCTCCTTTTAATAACGTTAGATTAGATTAGATTAGGATTTGGGTTGCCTGTGAACCTGTTTCACTGCGACATTTTCAGATCTATTGCAATTCCCTTTTTTTCTAGAGCACGCTCTCTAATTTTGCCCTCTTAATTAGGCCTATCATCTTTGAGAGCGGCTTTTTTATGTAGCTACTAGCTGTGGGGTTCTCCTCCCCCATTACTAGAAACCTTGTCCTCGCCAGGCCTTCACATTGGCACAGCACATGAACTGGTGTTTCATCATCTGCCAGGCCTATGTTGTACATATGCCTATTCAGTCTACAGTGACCAGTCAGCAGACCTACAATCATTTTGACAGTCTTCCTGTCTTTATTCAGTGGATCTCTCGTGAATTCAAGCCTCTGCTCCTTTAGGAACTCTTTTTCCTGCCGTTGTCCCGGTGATTTTTGCCACCACTCTCTGGACCGATTGTGATCCATTCATTGATGGGATTTTTAATTTGCGATTTGGTAGTGCCGAAAGAAGGGTCGGCTCCAACGAATGACCTTGAGGAACCTCGCCTGGCCAGCTCGTCCGCCGCCTCAATTCCTCTCATGCCCGAGTGGCTAGGGACCCAGGCTTGGGTTACTTTCCTTTGGGTGCCCACAGTCCCAAATCAGCATAGAGCCCACGCTTGAGGAGCTAATCGCTTTAAGTGTGGACTGACTGTCAGAGAAGACAGCGACGCTTTTACCCGGTTCGGTACATCTTTCTATCTCTCGATTGTATCTTACTTATCTTATTATTTACAGATAATAGATAATTTTATTCGCATAACAAGTATAGACTCTCCATTTTTTTATTATATCTGCGCGAATGTGCAAAAAAATCATTATGTAATGAAAGATTATTTCTATCTTAATCTTCTTTGTTTTTCAAGCGTGATGGGATGATCGGCCTGCAAGACTGCGGGCCAGTGCCTCCCAAGGTGCCCCCGAGCCACGGCGGTCGAAGCAGGGAGCGCACGGCCCAGGCCGTCGAGTTCTACAACAACCACGTGCAGAAGGCGCGCGCCAACGCCGGCCTGACCTCGTCCACCGTCCGATCTTCCTACAGCGACCACCATCCAGCGCACAACACCGCCCCCAGGCGCCACCACAACCTCTCCCCCGACATATTATCGCGCAGCAACTCCAGCTTGGAACTATTGGACCACCACGCCAAGCACACCGCCGATCAGCAGCAGACGGCGAACCTCAAGCGCGAATACGGAAGCCACGGGTCGATCAACGCCCTCGGAGACAGGCCTCAGCCGATCGCCGGCACCAACGAGGCTTTCTTCGATATGCTCAAAGATTATCGACCGGCTGTCCTAGGAGGCGTAGATCAGAGATCGCCCGGTCCGTCCGAGTATCTGAAGGGGAAATTCGAAGGCGTGCCTGATTACCTGGGGAATTGCGACGAATCCCACGCGACACCGCAGAGTCCTAAGTTGCGCGTGAAGTTGCCGCGTTTCCTCGGGGGTTCCGGTAGTGTCAGTGGCGGGAACTCGACTAAACATCCGAAACAGACAATGGACGATAGTGCGGTTAATGTAAATTGCGTGGGAGTGACAGCTCCGTCCGCGGAATCCGAGGAAATAGCCAAGAGGCGTGCGTTCGCTCATTACGACTGCCAATCTCTAACTACCAATCTCACCTACTCGGTCAGGATGAGGAAGAATCTTCTGGCGAAGCGACGTAATACCACTACGGGTGCTTCGGCCGCCTCCATGATAGCCAGGTCTTCGACGCCCGATGGGGAGAATGGCGAGGAGGATGTCGGAGATGGGAACAGTAACGACTTGGTGCAAAGTTGTCCCTTCTTTAGGAACGAGATCGGCGGCGAAGAGGAGAGGATGGTCAGTTTGACGAGGGTTCAAGGAGGTAACGTCCACCAGAACGGTGGTAGGAGACCGCTGCATAGGCCGCGTTGGCGTATGGCGTTGCGGTGTTGGAGTTTAAACCTGGAGAGACTCATTGGAGACACTCCACGTGCCCTTACCAAAGATTACCGCGACCTATCGAGAGCATCGATCAGGAGCTTTGTATTACAGGAGTTACTTTAAAGGACAAGGTAAATAGAAATTACTTTTAAGATGTAATGTAAGTAAATAGAAGGGTGGTGTTACACTGCGACCTAAAAGATCTATTGTGTCCCCTATTCTTGCTGCTTTACAGCTGGTCTTCCAATCCTATTCCTTTTAGAAAGTGTAGGATGCCAGAGGACCCCAGTCTAGGTAAGTCTCCCTCTTCGATTTCACATGCTCCCAGGTGCAATGCCCTCGAGTTGCACAGTGCTACGCAGTTTGAGAGGAGGTGGATGGATGTTTCATCCTATTCCCCACAAAATCACCGGGACAATGGCAGGCAAAAGAGTTCCTAAAGGAGCAGAGGCCTGAACTCACGAGACGTCTACTGAATAAAGACAGGAAGACTGTCAAAATGATTGTAGGTCTGCTGACTGGTCACTGTAGACTGAATAGGCATATGTATAACATAGGCCTGGCAGATGATGCAACCTGCAGATACTGCCAAGAGGAGGAAGAAACACCAGTTCATGTGCTGTGCCAATGTGAATGCCTGGCGAGGACAAGGTTTCTAGTAATGGGGGAGGAGAACTCCACAGCTAGTAGCTACATAAAGAAGCCGCTCGCAAAGATGATAGGCAATATTAAGATGGCAAAATTAGAGAGCGTCCTCTAGGATAAAAGGGGATCACAATAGATCTGAAAAGGTCGCGGTGAAACAGGCCGATAGGCCACCCCAATCCTAATCTAATCTAATCTAATCCCCACAAAATCTGCATTCAGGATCTTTTTCCAATCCAAGCTTACTCAGGTGTCCTTTCGGTCTACAATGACCTGAAACTATTCCTGTTAATATGCGAACATTGTTCTTACTTAGATTGATGCATTCTGTAAACCTCTTCTGGTTATAAGTTCCCAGAAGAATTTTACTTTGCCTCATTCCCTGGAGATTTTCCCAGTAACTGGATTTTCTCTGCTCCATTTCCATTTTTAGTTTCTTCAGTATTGTACTGCTACTTAACCCGCAAAAGGGTTCAGGCCCTACAAAAGGCATTCTAGCCCTTTTTTTGCAAGGTTATCCGTTATTTCGTTTCCTTCCACTCCTGTGTGACCCGGAACTCACAGGAGGGTTACTTTATTTCTTTTGCCTAGCTCATTTAGTTTCCCTAGGCATTCCCAGACCATCTTGGAGCTGATGTCATATGCTTCCGATAGTTCCTATCCATAATGAACTGAACACATCTTCCAATGGCGTATATTTCCGCTTGAAATATATTTGGGTATTTTCCCAAGCTTTCGAAATATGTAGTTCTAGCCCCATATATTCCTATTCCAGTTCCTTCTGCCGTTTTGGAGCCATCAGTATACCATTTGATGGCATTTCTATTCAAGTTCAAGATGGTGTTATGATCCCACTCGCTCCTGTTACTTAGCTTTATGGTGAATTCCTTCACAAAGCTAAATTTTCCGGGGGCATATCCCAGGTTTGATCACCGTCAGGAGATTGAGGCCTATGCCTAATCATCCCTTCCTTGACCATTCTTAGTGCGGTTCTTTTCGCCACGCCCTCCACTACAATGTGGAGGGGGGCAAGATCCAATACTACTTCAATAGCTGCTGTTGGGCAGTTCTCATAGCCTCCGTTATGCATACACATCTAATCTTTGCACTTTCGGGAGGTTAGTTTCTCGCGGTGCCAGATTAGTTCTTTTGCTCCATGCTACTGATGCATAGGTGATGATCGGTCTCACTATCGCTGTATACATCCAAAGCAGTATTTTTGGGTTGCATCCCCAATTTTTCCATCAGAGCTCTTTTGGCCTACTTTTAAGATACTTTGATATAAATAAGGAAGGTTGGGTTTAGACTATCTTGGTTTGTCTCTAAAGTTGCAAGATTATCTATTTCAACAATCTAATCTAATAGTTGAGTGTAGGTTTTCACGACCGTAATCCATAGTAAATATGTCTTTCGTGTGTTTTCGCATTGTTGTTTTTTGCTTGACGTTTCGCTGATCATACTTTTAAAACTTCTAAAGAAGCTATCAGTATGATCAGCGAAACGTCGAACCAAAAAGCAACAATGCGATAATACCCGTAAGTTTGTGATAGAGTGTTATAATGAATGTTGATTTATCTTCATGTCCATCTTTTATAGTTCTTGTTGCATTGCAAATTTTCTTGCGCAGCTGCTATTACATACTACCATATTATCTGCGACTACTAATTTTGATGTTTCACTATTTTTTAATTTTTCAAGCCTCATCGGCCTCAATGATTATTCAACTTTATTCATGGCAACATCTACAACTACTTCAAATCTTTTTCAACGGTACATGGCTTTTATTGTCAGTATTAATCCTTTATTTACACTGTTTTTATGCAAATTTTTCCAAAGTTCAAATTTCATCAAGAGGTTTTTTCCATATCCCCACAAAAAAAAATATACTTTTTGGTCTTGGCACTGCTTTTTTCTATTATTTATTTTATGAGAAATGTTGGGTTGTGTGTACTCTTACCTTTCCTGAAATCCTATTGGGTTTCCTCAAATTAGTTGCCTATTTTCTCCTTAATTCTTGTTTTTAATATGATTCCTAGAATTGTATCAAGGATAGTCTCATCAGCGTTATGAGTCGATAGTTGGCGTATTCTCTCATATTTCTTTTTTTTGCTTTCTGTTTTTTTAGCATCATCTTTTCTCTTGTTATTTTATTTAACTGTTTCCTGAATGCCTTCCTTTATCGATTAATCTAAGTACTTTAGCATCTTAGATATTAATTCGTCTATACTTGCGGGTTTTTTTTTCCAATTTTTAGTATTTATATAGCTTCTTCCAACCTTTTTCAGTGATCCGTGTTTTATATTAGCTTCAAATCTGTAATTTTTTCTTCTACTTTTACATTATAGAGTTACTTCATCAAAGTGCTCTTATCATCTTTGCATTATCTTTTCCTCGTCTGATAATACATTTGCACTTTCATTTTTTATATTTTTTAGATTGTAGCTCTTCATCATTACTATTAGTAAATGTAATTGTTTAGAACAGAATTATATACATCTGTTTGTTTTGTCCTAACCCAACTCCGTAGTTTAGTTTTGTTACGTCCCCATATTTAGATTTAGGTTCCTTCAGTTCTAAGAAGTTAATAGTGAAGACATCTTTCCCTTTTTCGATCCTTTCTTTATTCTCTCTGTTTTTTCTATATCCGACAACGGAGGCAAAAGTAATCGCGGTAGTTAGGAGCTTTAAGAACTCATTTCAATCGGGATATAATGGCACTAATGCTTACAATTTGAAGAGGTGCTGTTTAGAACAGAAGTATATATATTTGTTTTGTCCTAACCCAACTCCGTAGTTTAGTTTTGTTACGTCTCCATATTTAGATTTAAGTTCCTTCAGTTCTAAGAAGTTAATAGTGAAGACATCTTTCCCTTTTTCGATCCTTTCTTTATTCTCTCTGTTTTTTCTATATCCGACAACGGAGGCAAAAGTAATCGCGGTAGTTAGGGGCTTTAAGAACTCATTTCAATCGGGATATAATGGCACTAATGCTTACACTTTGAAGAGGTGCTGCTTAGAACAGAATTATATACATTTGTTTTGTCCTAACTCGACTCCGTAGTTTAGTTTTGTTACGTCCCCATATTTAGATTTAAGTTCCTTCAGTTCTAAGAAGTTAATAGTGAAGACATCTTTCCCTTTTTCGATTCTTTCTTTATTCTATCAGACACCCTCTTCATTTGTAATTTACGACCACTAGAGTTCCTTTGTACACCACACGTAATCACTTTTGTAACCCCACCAAGGGAAAATGGTCAGTGTAACAAGAGACTACTACTATTTGTAAATATCTTACTATGTAAATATATGAAATTACAAAAAAAAGGGTTTTGTGTGTTTTGTTATTTAAACACATCAACGTAGAAGTGACAAATCCAGCACCAACGCATTTATAAAATTCTGCAGTAATAGTAATAAAAATTACTAACTTTGAGATTTTAATATCCAATTGTTAAGTGACGTCCTTCGCTGCAATAATTAACGCTTTTTCTTTTTCTTGTATTTCCTCACACATATTCTATTCTATTTCGAACAATTATGAAGCGTTTCACTAATTAGCTACCTAGTATATACACAACGGTAAGGCAATTTTGTTTTTTTTTCCCTATGCCATTATTATAATTTGAATAAGTATGTTGTGCACGCGCTATTATTGCTCTGTCCCGTTGCGTTAACTGTTATTTACATCAAGTTATACGCAACACTCCAGTTGATGATTACGAATACAGTTGTCGTAAATAATAACTAAGGCAGGTGCAACACTATGTAAGATACGGAAGGCAAATTCCTATTCATACCGCGTCTCTTTCAAAATTTATACGCTTAATAATTGACGAAATGTCTTCTAGACCACCAAAACTGGTTCGGCATGGACGAACAACTAGGTCCGCTGGCGATCTCGATAAAACGCGAACGCATCAGTCCGGTGGACAATACCCTCATGCAATACCAATATCGCCTGGTGATACGCACCTCGGAGTTGTTGACGCTGCGTGGTGCTATCTTAGAAGACGCGATCCCCAACATCAAAGCGACAAGCAACAGCAAGACTATGAACACCAAAGAAGTATTAGAGTATGTAGCGCCGGAGGTCCAATTGAGCTGCTTGCGTTTAGGAGCGCCAGGTCCACAGACGGAGGAACAACTGCTCAAACTGGACGAACAAGGATTGACGAACCATTACAAAGTGGGGATCATGTATTGTAAAGCGGGACAGCAAACGGAAGAGGAGATGTATAATAATGAAGAGGCCGGCCCGGCATTCAGGGAGTTTTTGGAGACGATCGGGCAGCAAGTGCGACTGCAAGGGTTTGATAAGTACAGAGCAGGATTGGATAATAAATGTAAGTAGAGGCATCTAGTGTTAAAAAATGATTTCTGTAATTTGATATATTGTGTCCGAGGTGTAACTATGGTCATTTAATGGCATCCATACTCCAGCTAATAAGAGAATAAAATGCGGCCTGATAAGGCAATGGATTTTTTTTTAATAATGCATTAATTTCGTAGCTGTTGTTCTGGTTTTTGTATTATACTCTATCCAGTGGACTTTGTGTATTGTCGAGTGACCATATTTCCATACTTGTACCTCACACATGGTACACCTGCGATGAGCTGTTTTTTTTTTTGTTTGATAGGGGATTGTCTAATATGGAAATGTTGGTCCCTCTGATTTTGGTAAAAGCTGCTTTCTATTTGTAAATTTCTGAATCATGATTTTCAAAACGTAATTGAATGTTTATGTTTTAATGAAATGTTACTATCTTATTTTAATAAATTTTGTCTTTTTTACTGGTTACCAGCATGGTTTCCTTCCTAATCGTTCTGTTCACACTGCCTTGTATAAGTTTATTAACCAAATTTCCCGCGATATTGATTCAAATCATCCGTGTCTTGCTATGTTTATTGATTTATCTCGTCCTTTCGATAATGTTGATCATACTATCTTACTTCAAAAATTAAATACTTACGGTATTAGAGGCAATTCTTTACGTTGGTTTGAAAGCTATTTATCAAATCGTAAACAAAAAGTAGTGATTGATGAATACTCATCTAATATACGCACTGTAGATAGAGGAGTACCGCAGGGCTCTGTTATGGGTCCCTCACTTTTCCTAATATATATAAATGATTTACCTTTATCTTTAAACTTAGCTACAAACATTGCGCTTTATGCTGACGATATTAATATTTTAATCAGCTCAATTGATGTTTCACGTGCTTTTGAATTGGCAGATTCTTTGTATACGAGAGTTTGTGAGTGGCTCTCTACCAATAACTTAGAAATTAATAAAGACAAGACTAAATGTATTTTGTTCCGTAATAAACATAAATATAACGCTCCTAACTTTAATTTAAACGGTAAATTGATAGAATTGAATGTATCTTCTAGATTACTTGGAGTCATTATAGATGAAGATCTCAAATGGAATATCCATATTGATAAGCTTTGTTGCGACTTATCACAAATATGTTACGCTCTTTATAATTTAAAAATATCTTGCCATACGTATATCCTTAAAAGTTATTACTTCTCTCACTTTCACTCAAAAATGACTTTCGGAATCATTCACTGGGGCTCTGGTATAGGCGTAGATCGTATTTTTTTATTGCAAAAGAGGGCACTTCGCATTATTTTTGATTTGTCATATCACAAATCCTGCAGGGACACTTTCAAAACCCAGAAAATTTTAATCCTTTTTGATGCATACATTCTCGAAGTGTTATGTTTCTTCTTCTTCAAATATAAGTCGGAATTTTATACTAACACTGCGCATGATTATAATGTACTGCTACAAACATTTAAAGATAGGGTTAGTTAGTCTGTTTAATAAAAAGTCGCTCATATCTCAAGATCTATTAAAAATAGGTATAGGGAATGCTCATATAAAGCGATAGGGGATGATATTTACTTCCTAATTCCGAATTAAAATACAGGGTGTTCTATTTAAAAAAAATGAGTTTTCTGCATTTGAAAATATGTCACTTTGTTCGTCAGTTTTGAACACCCTGTATGTTAGAATGTAAAGTGTGCTTACCGTTTCTTAGAGTTACATCTACATTCATAACATAGCAAATTTGGAGTCACTACTTGCAGTATTAACCGAGATATTAATTTCTCAAAGATGCAATGATTATGAATAAAAAAAAAGAAAAACTTAAATAACTCAAAAACGGCAACGTGTAGCTATAGGAATTGCTAATGAAAACTGACGTATTTATAGTTGTAGAATCCAAAAATGAATAAAAAAATTATATCATTCTATTTAAAATAACAAAGTTGACATCCATTTCCGGTCAACCGGAAGTGATATTTTGGTTAAGGTATTTTGCATTTATAGTTCCAATCGAACAGATACTGGTGCCAAAATCTCAAACATAAGTAAATAATAGAACATCATAAACTTTTAATGAACCAGTTACGTGGAATACCCTGTATTTTTTTGATGTATTCTTTGTGTTTTCCTCGATCTTTGTAAATTGACGTTATTTTGTATGGGTTTTTTGCCATACTTTGAAATAAAGATTATTATTATTATTATTATTATTATTATTATCACGATCATGTTCAGTAACTAGTATTGCGAAAAGAATGCACAAAAGCATACACGTTTTGAACATACTGAACCTAAAAATATTATGTTCCACAAGGGAAAGGGGGTTACAAATCTTGATCACAAATCTCGCTGTAGTGGGATAAATCCCACATTTAATATTTTCAAATAGAACATGATTCCTTTAAACAAAACCGGTTTTGTTTACTGATCAATGTTAAAAAGAAAGTGCCTGTAATTTGGTAGGAATATTGAACAAAGAAAAATATTTGACACATATTTTTTTTTGACGTTTCATATTTGATTCTAGGGGCTCAAGGTTTCCCCCAAAAAGACATTTTTTTTTTGCGATATTTCAGAAACGAGAAGAGATATCGAGATTGGGTAAAGATCACATCATTCCATATTACTAGCCGTATATTTTAGGTTGAAAAATGAACAGTAACACAGCTACGGGATGCTTAGGGGGTTAAAATGAAAAAATGCAATTTTCTTCTCACCTCGGCTCTTGTATATTATAAATTCAATTTTTCTTTTTTTGATCTTTAAACTACGTGAAGAAGTAAAGATTATATGCATATATAGCGTATTTATATACAGCATTAAGTTAAAATTTTACTTCATGCTATTGGCACTGCTGTTATTTTCACATAGATGTATACTAACTCTTAAGAACCTGGGTTAGTTCTCAATTCAAAACCCAGTTTTTGCCACTTTTCCACTTAATTATGCATTTTTATTTTCCCGCAGCTGATTCTACCGGCATTTATTCCATCTATTCGAAATACCAGGATTGCGAGATCATGTTCCACGTCTCCACCATGCTGCCGTTCACGCCGAACAACAGGCAACAACTCCTCAGGAAGCGACACATCGGCAACGATATAGTCACCATCGTATTCCAGGAACCCGGCGCGCTACCCTTCACCCCCAAAGGCATACGTTCTCAATTCCAACACGTTTTCATCGTGGTACGAGCGATAAATCCGTGTACCGAGAATACGCACTACAGCGTGGCGGTTAGCAGATCTAAGGACGTCCACGTGTTCGGCCGCCCATCAAAGAGGGTTCCATATTTCCCAAAGGCAAGACTTTCGCGGAATTCCTGCTGGCCAAAGTTGTGAATGCCGAGAATGCGGCCCACAGATCGGAGAAATTCGTTACTATGGCGACGAGGACCAGGCAGGAGTATTTAAAAGATCTAGTGACGAATTATTCGACCACAGCCCCCGTAGATACCGGCCAGAAATTCTGTAAGTTTTTGATGATTGGATTTTATGCATACTTATAACATTAACATAATGTGCATATTTGTAGCGTCTGTAAGTATGTAAGCATGTATTATAGAAAAATTACAAAAATACGTCTACTCACGTTAACAGTCGACCAAGGAACTGCCTGACAAAATTCTACAGTCGTAACTCGACGACATACAACGCAATTCAATTTATGCGAACATTTAGAATATGAATGAAATACAAAATGGCATCAATAATATACAAAAATACGTCTACTCACGTTAACAGTCGAACAAGGAACTGCCTGACAAAACTCTACAACGCAGTCGTGACACAACGACATACAACGCAAACGCACAATTCGCCGACAAAATCTAGTAGAATAAACATTAAACATTTTAAATTAAATAATTTAAGACATTGAAAAAAAATAACAAACGACACAATTAAATAAAATAAGTGAACAAAAATGAACAAAACACAATTTTGTTTTAACGAATATTTTAAATTTTATACTGTTGTTTATCATAAGCTCAATTAATTTACCTTACACATTTATTTATTAAGAGAGAGAGAGAGAGAGAGAGAACGAGTTACGGTTTCCACGTAATTGCTTTGGTTAGTTTTAAGCAGAAATTTTGAACATCTTACCGGCCGATGTGGGAAAAAAAAAATAATAATTCTTCTCGTAATCCAAATTTTAAGGCACAAAACTTTACACAACATTCACAAAAATTTAAGCCAAGAAAAGGGGGAATTTAAACGAATTTTACACAAAATCACTAAACACCTCTCGAGGAAAGCTTTGGCTTCCTGTTCTCGAATTTTTAGGCTTATTCTAATTACAAATTTAAAAAAAAAGAGAAGTTTTAAATTTTAAGTTTTAGAAACGCCCGACGGAGGGGACGCGAGCTTATTCCTGGAGCTAAAATGAAGGACCGCGGACTAATTAATTCAAAACAGCAATGTTAAGGGTTTTTATAAACTTTGGTTGTGACGTCATTTTGCACCGATAACTAGTTCGGCCTCTCTTTACAGGAGGGCGTAAGTATGACCGAAGGCGTTATTTTTCTGAGTTTCAGACGCCCTACTTGAGAGGAACGTGGGAACTGCTGAACAGCATTTGTATCTATATATATATAATCAGTAACCTTAATTACCCTAAGGGTGTAAAGGTAAATTCTATCCACAAACACTTTTATTTCTTATTATAAATAAACGCTGACCACTCTTTCTTGTTTTTGCCATTTTCTCGCTTTCATTCCAGGATATTCCTCTTTTTCTCAAACTTTCTTCTACTGTACTATCCCATGTTTTTCTCGCCTGCCTCTCTTTCGTTTGTATCTTGACCTTGCCAGCCATACTCTTTTCGTCAGTCTTTCCTCTTCCATACGTATCATGTGTCCAAACCATTTCAATTTCTGTCTCTCTATGCTTTGTAAAATCGGCTCTACTCCTAATTCTTCTCTTATTCTCTCATTCTTATTCTATCACTTCGGGTGACCCCTTTAACCGCTCTTAAATACCTCATCTCCAACGCTTGTATTTTACTCTTAGTTTGATTATTCAAGATCCAACTCTCACAGCCGTACGTCAATATAGGTTTAAATATTGTGTTAAACACCGTTATTTTCGTTTTCTTTGAAATCTCCTTCTTCCTTATAAAAGCGTTGTCATTGCGTAATATAATTTTATCCCACTTTCAATTCTGTTGTTAATTCTGCTTCCTCTTTACCTTCTTGATGTATATTTATTCCCAAGATATTTAAATATTTCTACTTGTTCTATAATCTTTCCATCTATATGAATTATTTTTACCATCGTATTTCCCTAATTGACATAACTTTGGTCTTCTCTGCTATTATCCTCATATTTCTCTTTTTCAAAGCTGTTTCCCAAATATTTAAATTTGCTTGCAGATCCTTTATATTCCCCGCGTACACCACCAAATCGTCGGCAAAGGCACTTTCCGCGATTTCCACTATCCTCATGTCTTTATACCCTATTTGTAATTTCTTCGTTTTCTTTTTAATTTCCTTCAAGATGTCATCAAGGACTATATTAAAGAGTGTAGGACTAAGTACTCCCCCTTGTCGCAATCCTTCCTTAGTTAAAAATTCTTCCGACTGCATTGCACCCACTCTGACATAATTTCTGGTTTTATGATATATAGTAGCAATTGCGTTTTTTAGTTTGCTATTTATTTTTCTTTTATTAAGACTTTTCCATATCAGATCCCTTAGTATACAGTCAAAAGCCTTCTCTATATCTATAAAAGCCACATATATGTTATTATTACTTGTGTTTTTCTCTAGGAGTTGTTTCAATATGAATATATTATCTTGTACTCCTCGGCCCTTCCTGAAACCACACTGTGCCTCTTCAAGTTGTACTTCAGTTGTTACTTTCAATCTTTTCTCAAGAATCCTCTCGTATACCTTTAGCATAGTACTCAGTAGGGTAATTCCACGATAACTTTTACACTCTTTGTTGTCTCCTTTTTTATACAAGGGTAGCAGTATTCCCACTTCCCAGTCCTCTGGTATTTTTTGCTCCTTCCATATCTTATTATATAGTATCTTGATAACTTCTATTCCAGTTTGTCCAATATTTTTCAGCATTTCAGTTGTAATTCCATCATTTCCAGCTGCTTTTCCTCTTTTTAATATCTTTATCATTTCTAATAATTCTTCTGTCGTTATTTCATCGTCTCTGCGGTCTCGTTGTTTTCTGTGTAAATCTCATTTTCCTCCTGTATATTTACTAAGTCTGTTATATTTCCATGTTGAGCAAATCTTTCAAATATTCTTTCCATCGCTTCATTATGTTTTCTTCCTCTTTCAATATTCTTCCTTCCTTTGATTTTACATAGATACTTCTATTTTGCTTGCCTTTTCTTATGCTTTTTAACACTCCATAAAATAATTTTTGATTTCCTTTACTATCTCTTTCCATAGCTTCCCCAAAATCTTGCCACGATTTTTATTTTGCTGCGATTTACTAATTCTTTGACTTTTATTCTTTGCTCTTTATATCTCCCTATGTGTTCGCTAGTTTTGTTACTCAAATATGCTCTTCCATTTTTGTTTTTTAACTTTTATTTCTTCCTTTATTTCGTTCGTCCACCAATTTTGTTTGTTTTTTATTCCTATTTATTCTACTGAATCCACAGGTTCTCTTCTCTACCGGTTAGCAATATATCTTTTGACAGTTTTCCAAAGTGTTTCTATTGACATACTGTTTATGTTATACTTAATTTTGTTCATTTCTCTCTCACATCTTTCCCTATATAGCTTAGCTAAACAGCATTTGTAACATACAATAAACAAAGAAGCAGGTAACATACAAAGTAATACCATATTTTTTAATTACGCGAGTCCTTAAACCGAAGGAATAGACTATTATTTCCTGTTAAGAGACGTTACTTCAGCAAACGGTTACCTATCAATATACGTATTAATAAAATGAATTTAAATTCTTGCATTATACAGGATGGAATTTCGAATTCTTACACAAGTATTTAACGTTCCTTTTGTTCTGTTGCGGATGTTAACAGAATAACTTAACAGACTTACAAATATGCATAGAATCCCATCGTTATTTACGTATATTTTTCGCAAAGAATAGCTGATGGACCTTAGGTATCTTTTATTGCAGCAATATTCAGCAGTAAGAAGAAAGAAAAGTTCCGACCTAGATTCATACCGGATGCTTGTCAACGCGGCGCCATCTTATGGCAGGTGATCCTAGAAGACAGCGGTCAGTCCCAAAAAATCGACTGTCTCCTCGGAATATCAGCAGATACCTTGGTGGTTGTCGAAGAACAAACCAAGCAGATAGTTTTCGTGACTCCCTGCAAATCCGTCTTGGGTTGGTCGGCGCAGCTCAACAGTTTGCGCATCTACCACCATCAAGGCGAGTGCACCACGGTACTCGTCAAGGAAAACGATCGAGACGAACTGCTCGAAATCATGGACCGACTGAAAGCGGTAACCCAAGGCGTCCCCGTACAGGAACTTTCTTTGAAGCGCAACATCATGGGTCAACTCGGCTTCCACGTCCAACCCGACGGCACCGTCACTCTAGTCGAGAGCCAAGGCCAGGCGTGGCAAGCGGGATTGAGGCAGAACTCCCGATTGGTAGAGATATGCAAGATCGCCGTTTCGCGTTGGACGTACGATCAGATGGGGAATCTATTGAGACGTCCACGTACGTGACATTGACTGTGATACCGCCTTTCGCGGATGGGTCCGTTCGGAAAGGCTGCACGTTGCAAAATTGCAAATATAACGAGACGAATTACGACGGGGACTATGAGAACGTAGCGGACGATGTGAAGAACAGGAAAGCGCCTCAGATACAGAAAGCGGTTCCGGGGAATCACAGGAAGATCTACGATAGGAGTTTCTCGCCACCGAGGTCGTGCAATAGCTCTGGATACGGTACTGGAAGCAATGAAGGAACCATGACTAGCTCATCCAGCGGACATTCCAATGACGATAGGTGGTATGAGTTCTTGCACGAGCCGTTCGAAGACGCCAAATTAGGTATACGAACGCATTGTAATAATAATACTTATCCGTCCACGCCGAAGAGGAATAATAACCAAATGACGCAGTTGCAAGTTTCCCAATCGCACAATCACTTTCCCCAGCAAATCCAGCATAACAAGATTCAGATCAGCACTTCGTTACCCTTACAGCAACACGTCAATTACTCGCAGCCCTTAACGGCGACCATTCACAACACCAACGATTTCGATATGCCTTCTTATAAACTCGAAAAGAAACAACAGCAGCAGCTGCAACAACAACAAAACGAGTACATCATAACTAAGCCGCCGAAGTTGGCGGATTTCAACATGATAGCCTCGCACGATTTGAGGAACGACGGGCATTCCACCGACAGTTCGATCAGCGAAAGGTTGGTATGACCATTGTTTAAATATATCTAGTTAGTCGACGTAATGCATTTTCGGAAAAATAAAGTATCGCTCAGGGAAGTGGTGCACTCTATCGGTGAATGTAAATTGATTTGAAAACGTGATAAATATAACTAAGGTATCTCGGTCAGAGTGGGAGACAGGTTTCTGCGTTTTATCCATCTGCGGAAACGACGGAATCCGTATCGGTGATTTACTGGCATTGGCGAATTGTGTGGCTCGGTCGGGGAAAAAGGAGGGTGGATACACGATGACGCTGTGATGACGCACCTCGCGATAATTCTCGTGTTTGTTTACAATTTAGAAGATTAGAATTCTGAGGTATTCTGTTATAAATATAAAGAAATTGAAAGTACATTGCAAGGCACGTTCTTGTTGACAAAACATTAATTGAACAATTTTCTAAATTGAGGTTTTTTTCTTTTAAGAATAAAATATTTAAACTTAAAACAAAAATCACTGAAAAGAGAAAAGTTAAATCTAAAGGGACGAAATTTGCCGAGAAAAAAAGACATAAAACTACTTCTCAATTTTTAGTTTTCTTAGTTTTTAAATTAATAAGTTGTTTTGTTAACTTAATTTACTTATATTTATGATTATATAATAATCAGAAAATGTTTGTTTTATTAAGAAGAATAAGTATTTAGTTTGATAATATATAATCTGTAGTTCGATGGCCTTTTTATATTTAAAATTTTAATAAAATGCGGGTTTTTCGTTCGAACGTATATACGAAAACCTCCTCCTCTCTCCTATTGCTATCTTCGCTTCTCCCCGTGCATAGCGGTACTGTCTCTAACTTCAACTAGTGTAAAGGCGGGAAATTTATAGGTATACGTTTTCTTATATTTACAAAACATTTTTTACTTGATTTATTTATGTTTACTATTACATAATAATAGAAATTCGTTTTTTTTATATAATGATAAAAATATGTAGTTTTGGGGTACAAATCGCCATTTATTTTTACATATATGCACCACTTTACTTATTAAAAACAGCATACATGATGACGCGTTCGCGCTCTTTCTCTTGATTGGCTGAAAAGTTACGAGGTAACCTTTGGGGGCAACATCCGTATATACAAGGTTACATCGTAACTTTTCAGCCAATCAAGAGAAAGAGCGCGAACGCGTCATCATGTATGCTGTTTTTAATAGCTTTGTTTGTTTGTGTGCTTTGGAGCAGTATCTACTGACGTCATCAGAGTAACTTGAGAGCGTCTCAGAGTTGGATTTAAAGATGGTACAACAAACGCGCTCGATTGCAATATTGCACTAATTTTATTATTTACTTATTGTCACAGCTATTATGAATAGGAAAAGTAAAAGTAATTTTTCAAATTAATGAATCTAGACTACAATAAAAATGCATCATATACTAGTATTTGTGTACCTACCAAGTGAAGTTTTTAAAATATAATGATCGTTCTTTACATCAATCATATTGGTATCATTATATTATCCATATCGTGCATATTTGATGCAGGTATAAATCGGATTACATTTACAAACGACAGTTTACAATACGGTGTTAGCGCGATTAGGTTATGTTGCACAAATTGCTCGTAATTGCTCGGACGTCGGATCGCGAGCAGAAAGAGGAACCTCTTTGTGATCTGGATTTGCTTGCTCTAAACAAACAAACACGCACAAATCCATGCTCTAAAATACAAACAAACGCGTAAAATTCCTGGATCTGCTTAGATCAGACAAACAAACAAACCTAATAAGTAACGTGGTGCATATATGTAAATATAAATGGCGATTTGTACTCCCGAACTACATGTTTATTTTTATAATGAAAAACGAATTTCTACTATTATGCAATAGTAAACATAAGTAAATCAAATAAAAAATATTATATAAATATAACACAAAACTTAGAACTACACACATACTTATATAGAACATAACATTAAATTAGAAACTAAAAAAAAAGTAAAGTAAAATGGTAAAAAAATAACGCTTATACATTATCAAACTAAATATTTATTCTTCGTAATAAAACAAAACATTTCAATGTAAACACGAGAATTATCGCGTTGTGCGTCATCACAGCATCATCGCCTATCCACCCTCTCCTTCCCCCGGGCCTCACCTACAATCTGCCTACAACTTACGAGGTAAGCAATTGCAATTGCAATTAAATAATATTTTACCGACACGTAAGAGAGCCATCTTGTATGTAGTAGTCTAACTATAAAGTTTATATTTAAATCGAGACGGACATCAACGGCGTGCTGCCATCTACCGCTTTTGTCCAAAATGTTCAAAAATCCGTTAACTATTTTGTCCATAATGTTGACTAACTAGTATGTATATAAACAATGGTATGACTTTAATTCGACATTTACAACTAAAAAATAAGTTTTAACATATTAAAGATTGTACTGTGCCGGAAGTGAGGACGAGATATCCAACGGAAGTGGCAACGTCTCCCCGAGATCACGCAGGAAAAACTTGGCCACCTTATCGAACTCCAACAGCCGAAACCACAGCCCGAGATCGGCCAATAGCGAAGCGAAGCTCCGCCCCGGCGTGACGCCACGCTCATCGAATAGAAACAGCGCGAATCTCTCCAGTACCTTCCACGAAGACCTGCTACGCCTCATCAATCCGGATAGTATAGAATCGCAGGAGGCGGGGATGACGAAGGAAGCGAAAAGTCACTCGAGGGATAATATAAACGCCACATTGTCCGTGCATAAAACGCAACCGGAGGTGATCTTAACCATGGCTAGGCCGGCTACGGTTATCTCCAACGCCAGTACAACGTCCAGCCCCCTATCGGTGGAATTTAAAAGCTGCACCGGCCGATTGTCTCCGAATCTGACGAGCCCCAGTAAGAATAAGGCGATAGTTGTAGGCCCAGAGACTTTACCGCTGCCCGAAGATATGGATTGGTCTAGTTTGGTCGATACGGCCAGTAAAGTGATCGGTGATACGGAGACCAATCCAGTCAACGCCTCGGATAGGCATCACCGGCATTGGGAAGACGAAGGGCCGACAGATGTTTCCATATCGTCTAAGTAAGTGTTCAGATAGGTGTCGCATTGAATGAATTAATATACAACACTGAAATACACGCCGTGTGCTTAAAAACGTTTCGCCATCTTTAAATGTGGCGGAATCCAAACGGTGGATTAGACGCCGTTGTTATTTGATGTTTTTAATAAGAAATAGTTCATAATGCTTTCTTATAATTTCCCTATTTAATAATGCTCTGCAAATAATACTTCCAATTCATAACTTATAAACTATTTCTTATTGTAGCAGTGCGCTTGGAGCTTTCATCAATGATTGATAAAACGATTCTTCTTCTAAACATCAATTGATCCATCTTTTCGTGTTGCTCTTTTCTGTGCAATAACCACGGATTTTGAACGGCAATGTCAAATGCATAAATTACTAACGAAAAATATCATTTTTTTTTTGCCCGTGATACTCTATAAAAATTAATATTTTAGTCGCATCTCTTAATTCCGCCCATAAATCGATTACGAATATGTATATTATTTGGCCGATCAATCATAATTCTTTTTTTTTCATAGAGCGGCAAATCCTTGATGCTTGGTGCAGAGGAAATATATCAGCATTATTGGATGCTCTGTTAACTATACTGTTGTCATTCCAAGTTGTTACTATGATTGAATTATTTTCTGTTGTTCTGTAGTCATAGCTACCTCCAGTGGCGGCTCGTGAGTTATGAAAGAGGGTGGGCACAAAATAAGAACTTGCCTATTTTTTGTACATAAAATCCATTCTCCTATTTTCCATGCTGAAAAAGACGTCTATGACTTTGTTGGAAAAATGCGTTCAGTCGATCTTCTAACGTTGTATTTGAGAGTGGAAAAACATCGTTCACATTTTGCTGTCGACATGGGGGTTGTACAAATAATATCCAACAGTTTATATGTTTCCGTCAATTTTTTTTTGTTAGGTTGTTGTCTGTTATGAACACTAAAAGTGGCAGAACACCACCTACACCTAGGTCACACATGTCATCGCGCTCATAAATTACTGAATTTTTTTGATAGGTTGTTGTCTGTTATGAACACTAAAAGTGGCAGAACACCACCTACACCTAGGTCACTCATGTCATCGCGTTCATAAATTACTGAATTTTTTTGTAAAGTTGTTGTCTGTTATGAACACTAAAAGTGTCAGAACACCATCTACACCTACGTCACACATGTCATCGCGTTTATAAACTACTGATTTTTTTTGTTAGGTTGTTGTCTGTTATGAACACTAAAAGTGTCAGAACACCACCTACACCTACGTCACACATATCATCGCGTTCATAAATTACTGAATCTTTTTGTTAGGTTGTTGTCTGTTATGAACACTAAAAGTGGCAGAACACCACCTACACCTACGTCACACATGTCATCGCGTTTATAAACTACTGAAGTTTTTTTATTAGGTTGTTGTCTGTTATAAACACTAAAAGTGGCAGAACACCATCTACACCTACGTCACACATGTCATCGCGCTCATAAATTACTGATTTTTTTTGTTAGGTTGTTGTCTGTTATGAACACTCAAAGTGACAGAACACCATCTACACCTACGTCACACATGTCATCGCGTTCATAAATTACTGATTTTTTTTGTTAGGTTGTTGTCTGTTATGAACACTAAAAGTGGCAGAACACCATCTACACCTACGTCACACATGTCATCGCGCTCATAAATTACTGAAAGTTCACTTTTCAATTTTACGCTGTCCAACATAGGATAAGATTTCACAGTTTTTTTGTACATACAATTAACGGACGCAAAATATGACGATTTTTTCCACATCTTCGTTGTACTTAATTTTATGTCGCAAGTAAGCCCTGTCTAACTATTCACGTATGTCCACTTCGCCTAGAACATTAAAATCCACGCATGCATTCATGTCAGAAAGCGTGCTGAAATGGCCTTATTTCAAGTGGTACATAATATGATCTACATTCTTTTATCAAACGATTTAAAATTTGGCCAGGAATATTTTTTAAAAAACACAAAAGAACTAAAGTATTCACTTATTCCATCACAAATCTTACCTATTTATATTAAAAGTAAATCATATACCAGTCTAACAGTTTTCAATCTAAAAGATTAGGGGCAATGTTAACTGACCGATGATTAACTAGAGAATCTTGAAAATAAAACGCATTTTTTTCATTTTGTTGAATTAGTTTCTCCTACAACAATTACTGTTAACATGGTAAAGCATATTGTGAAAATAATTTTATGAAATTAATAAGTAAAAATGGTTGCTATTGTTAGTTTCTCCAATTTTCCTATTTTTTAATTAAATGTACAGGGTGAGTCAACGATAGAGTAAAGTTCTTTATCTCGTTTGTTTCGGGAATGCATCATCCCTTATGCGTTTGTCTGACAGTTTTTTGAGAGCCTTTAGCATAAATGACTTCAGGCTTATTGATCTCAGAGACTTTGCTCCATTATGTCCCGTTTTGCCAAGTTTTGGGAATAAAAGTAACTCTTGATTAGTCTCCACACCATTGATATGTATCCTAGTGCTGGACTTCCTGGGGACTTCCCTTGGACACATCACTAACCTTTACTTGTCAGCATCTAAAACACTGAGATTTCTCATCTGTTCCAGTAAGTCTTTCCAGAATGGCTCAGCAATTGAGAATATTGTACTTAGTTTTGTTTGTGAGCAAGAACATGCTCAGCTATCTGTAGGAGATTATGCAAGGATGTTTCTGTAGATTTTCCTGCTTGAAACGCATATTGTTCTTGATGTAGTGGCTGGTATGGTAATACATGATCCCTTATGTGTCTGTCTAACAGTTTTTCGAGAGTCTTTAGCATAAATGACATCAGATTTATTGGTCTCAGAGACTTTGCTCCATTATGTCCCGTTTTGCCAAGTTTTGGGAATAAAAGTAACTCTTGATTAGTCTCCATACCATTGATATGTATCCCAGTGCTGGACTTCCTGGGGACTTCCCTAGGACACATCACTAACCTTTACTTGTCAGCATCTAAAACACTGAGATTTCTCATCTGTTCCTGTAAGTCTTTCCAGAATGCTCCAGCATTGAGAATATTGTACTTTAGTTTTGTTGTGAGCAAGAACATGCTCAGCTATCTGTAGGAGATTATGCAAGGATGTTTCTGTAGATTTTCCTGCTTGAAACGCATATTGTTCTTGATGTAGTGGCCGATATGGTAATACATCATCCCTTATGTGTCTGTCTAACAGTTTTTCGAGAATCTTTAGCATAAATGACATCAGACTTATTGGTCTCAGAGACTTTGCTCCATTATGTCCCGTTTTGCCAAGTTTTAGGAATAAAAGTAACTCTTGATTAGTCTCCATACCATTGATATAATCCCAGTGCTAGACTTCCTGCCTTGACCGTTGCCCTGCACACATCATTAATCTTTGTTTGTCAGCATCTAAAACATTGAGATTTCTCATCTGTTCCTGTAAATCTTTCCAGAATGCTCCAGCATTGAGCATATTATACTTTTAGTTTTGTTGTGAGCAAGTTGGAGTATGTTCCTCAAGTGTCGTCTCCCCACTATGTTTATCTTTGAATATTAACGTCGTTTTTTTTAAATACTTTTCATTTAAAGAAGATGGAGCTTATCTATAGCGTAGAATTGATTACATGTCTTTATTAGAGAGACATTTAATGATTTTAACTTATCGCCGTGAAATTAGTTCATGGAGTCATCGATAACCCTTTTTATTCTTGCCTCTTTAGTTTTCAGCATTCTTGAACCTCTTTCTCGCTGGACTTATTTTGTCCTCTAATCAATGAATTAATATTATTTTGCCACATTCACAGATGGCGGAAGCTGGACTGTTTTCTAGTCATTGCGTGTGCCAGAATACGTAGTTCGTTGGTTGCGTCAAATATTACGTCTGTAAAATCCAATTTATGCGTTTCCTCTCCATATTGCAGTGTCAGTACCAGTATTAGCGTTCCGGAATTGCAGAATCACGTATGCGAACTCGAATCCAGGGTCACACGCGAAACCAGAGAGACGATTATCGCTCGAAGACGAGGTCCGGAGGCTCAAAGAGGAGAACAAGAAGCTGCAGGATCAGAAACAGGCGGCCGTTCAGCAACTCAGGAAAATCACCGAATGGTTCTTCAAGACGAACGTGCAGAGACAATGACTAGTAGATGCGTGAAAGTCGGTGAAGGATGGCGAAGATCGAGGTGGCTGTGAATTAGTGCTGAATTCAAGCTTCTCGATCTTAAGGTTTGAATTCGATCGTTGAAACCTTAAGATCCACAGAACTGTCACGTTTTAATATATGCTGATCACAAACAACCGTTAACATTAATTGTCGTAGGAAATTTCTTTTAGTTTAAATATTTTATTATTATTTGTAGGTAAAAAAATTGTATTTATTTCCTTTGTGTTTGTTTAGTTTTTTTTTTTTTGTTATTTATAATATTCCGGTTTATTATATTTTTTAAAAAAAATAAACAAAACGTAATTTTAGTTTTAATACGCACCACCGTATCTGTTTATAATTTTTGTTTTATGTATTTTTATTTTTATGTGTATGTATATATCATATAATGTGTATAGTACAAAATTTGTCTTCTTATTTATTAATTTTTTTTTTTTTTTCGCAACACCCATTTCGCTCATTTTTTTTTTTTTTCTTGTACGGTCAGTATTTTCATCTCATTTCTGTTTTCCACATCCGATATCTCTGAATATTACGTCGTATTTCCAAACCCCTGTTTACATATGAGAACGAGAATCTATTGGCATTTCTCTGAAATTATTTGTGGCAAAGATAAAAGAAAAATGTAAATCTCGAAAACATGAGAAGTGCAGACACCCTTCTTCAGTTACTTAATTGCAAACAAATGAATGTTTTTCATCGACTGTCGGTAAAAATAAATATTTCAAAAGATGTGAGCCACAAATACAGTAAATAAAAAAATAATAAAAAACAATTTGTATATACTTTTAATATTTAATAATAATAATAATAGAATTTATTGACAACTGCATTCCAAATACATTGTTAAAAAAAAACTAACGAAATTATTTGAACATGCAAAAAGAAATAATTTGCAGTTTTACATTACTATTTGTTGAGGAAGTTTTTTTTTTGTGAAAGAGTTCATAGACGAATGTTTTGTTTGAATTATATAATTTATTTAATACGATATATTTGTTACATATATTAATCGTATTAAATAAATTATATAATTCAAACAAAACATTCGTCTATGAACTTTTTCACAAAAAAAAAAACTTCCTCGACAAATAGTAATGTAAAACTGCAAATCATTTCTTTTTCCACGTTCTCATCAGACTATCATTCGAGATTTACATTTCCTTTTGATCTTTTTATTTTTACCATTAATACCTTCCGAAATATCCATTGTGGACTTGGCTGGATATTTTGTATGTTTTGCTTTTTAGATTTTTTAAATAGTTACCAATATGTTTATAAGTTGTCATCTGTCTTTGCTTCTTTTCTTTTCAAGTTCTTCCGTTTAAATATTTCTTTTTTAAATACCGCTTTTTATTATTTAGATTTAAAATATTTACGATTTTATTTTTGTACAAAATAATTTTTTTCTCAAGCAAAAGGTCAAATTTTTATATATAATTCGAAAAACCAAAAATAAGTGCTAGCTGTAACTGTCGAAAACTGATTTGAAGAACAGAAAATAATGTTTTTTTATAAAATTATAGTCGACACTAAAAATTATTTTGTAAAACGAAAATAATCACTTTGTTTAAAGTTCACAGCTATGAAATCTACTAAATATTGTTTCTAGAAAAATTTACTACTTAAACAGATTTATACAACTGTTTCAGAAACATTTTCTTTTTTAAATCGAAATCATTTTATCAATTTAGCAAAAGTTTTCCCATTTTATTTCTTTTTTTTATATACTTTTTTTTGTCATAAAATTAATCCTATCAATTTTTCTAACTAATCACAATTACAATCAAAATATATTTGAAATCAAAAATCATACCATTCTAAAATTGACAGCTGTCAATGTCAAATATATTTTCTAAAAGAGCCGGCAGAGTACGCATTTAATTGCTGTTGAAATTAATTTTAATTTATTAAAGAAAACTAAATATCATGTTAAAACGATTTCATATAAATTGCAGATATGTATAAAAAATATATCCCTACCTACAACCTATTTTGTACCTTCATGCAGTTCATTAATTACAATTTACCTAACTAACTTCTTTCATTGTATAATACCTACTAGGTATCTTCCACAATATTTTTTTAATTATGCAATAATAACAATCTAAGGTATTCCGCACTCTCTTCTTTTAAAATATAATATAGCACAGTTCGTAATTGTAATGATATAATTATGTTTCAATTAAATGAAACACTCCTTTTTAACCAAATACCGCAATAGTATATAATATGTTTTAATTCTATGTTTGTGTACTATGTTAATCCGATTGATTTCTTTTCCGCACAAATGTCAATGTATCTATCTTAATGTTGTACTCAAACGTAGCCTTTATCTAATCGAATTATGTTAACGAATAAATGAACACACTACTCTACTAAGCTTATGATGAAAGCAACACCAAACATTTTTATAATAATATAATATAAAATAATATAAATATTGTTATCACTATACGATTAGCACATTACGATGAAGAATTGAATATTTATAGGTAATTACTATTATTCAATTAAATTAATAGGATTTGAATTAACGAATATTACCGATAGGAAATATAGTACCATCCTAGTGTTTCGATTAACGACATAACGTGTATAAAAAGGAAATGATATATAGAGAAGCGGAGGGATTTAATGATAATATGAAAAATTGTGACCTGTCTTATCCTTAAAGATAAAACAACAATATGCTGATGTTAATATAAGTATAATTCTCTGTATTATTATGAATTATTGATTATTATTATTATATTATATACATTCAAATATATAATAAATATACAATATTATATTTGATTGTATTTATTGTCCGCAGACGTATACATGTTTCCCTTACAATTTATATATATGGTAATGGTGGCAAAAAAACTCACTTTTGGATAATATCACCTTGACAGCTTGCAATTTCTTCCTATGGCACTAGCACAAATTCAACTATCCGCATTATTTAAATTCAAAACATCTCAAAAATATCACAGTTTTAATAAATAAAGTGCTTGGCGGACAATTTTTCACAAACTAAATAGCGTTCGTTTGTTGGTTGCCATAACAACGCACCCTACCAAAAGTCAAAAGTCTGCTACGATCGACAGTTATAAATAAGAATTATAACCTTAACCCAGAATTATTTATTGCGTGTAGTTGTAACTGACTGATAATCTAAAATTATCGGAAAACAAAATCGACAAAGCGGTAACCTCGCGCCGTTTTCTATTATTGCTTTTTTTATGGGAGAACAGATTTGAAGTTTAAAAATAAATCTACTATGACGCCCTAGGGAATTTCGTCAATGAGAGTTGGTTTGATCGATTTAGTGGGATGAACGATGACTTATGAACTTTGTGTCAATTTATTTCCAGGTATTGATATCTTTAATATTATTAATTCATCAACATAAATGAGTTTTCAAACATATCCCAAACGACCTTTATTGATTTTAAAACCATTTTTTTCGTTATTGATTTACAGTTGAATTGTTATGGTATAGTTATAAACTAAGGTGTGTTTTTTATGTGTATTGTAATATTGGGCTATGAATAAAGATAACATAGGTTATCCTAGTTTATCGTAGACGTTAAAAATATTTCACAATTACCTGTTGTCGCGTTCGGGTGTTATTTCGCCTTCGTTTATTATGCAGTAAAAGCAGTGAATCATTAAATATACATCAAATAAGACAATATACCGTTTCGAAAGCGTAAATTAAAAAACCAAACGACTACGCGACGACCATTCAAATTACAACAGATATTCAGTCACCTATACGAGGTCTTCCTCGAAGGTTACGTTGGTCGCGCGCTGACGACTCGGTGTGAGGGAATTTTTATTTTTACGATCCGGAGTGTGGACCGTGCCAAAACAAGGTGCGTTAATAAAATATGTACGACGATACCCAGATGTTGTGCAGTGCCGTCCCGTCGCGAATTGTTGCCTGCCCACAGCCTGAATTGCTCGCGCTCTCGTGATGTCAACGACGATGCCAGAAAACGGCAACAAGAAGGAAAAGAAGTGTTGGACTTGTTTCTGTTGCTGTTGCTTCAAAACGAAGAAGAAAACAGGCGATGCTACCGAGGAACCCCAAGAGAGGGCGGAACGCGCCGAGTTGTTCACGGAAGATCTAGTAAGATTTAAAATCTGAAGGATGTTGATTGTTTTGACCCGATTAACACCTCGGTGAATGAGATGATTCATTTACGATTATGCTGATAATAGGAGTGACGAATTTCTCTGCTTCTATTAATAATTACCGTAGGTTTTTAAAAAAAACGAAATCACCGCGGGAGTTTTGAATGTAGCGATGGGGCGGTATTGCCTAGGGGGTGGGAGTGTATGGTTTTGGGGCGTATAATTGGTCGAATATTCGGTCGTGTACAGGAGATTAGCGGTCGGGAGCTGCGAACTAATTTATGCCGCAATTAATTTCAGTTTGTTGTGGCCCTTCGGGCCTGACACGGTCGTATAGTAGAATGGGGTATGCATACAAATTTCCGTTAAATCGCGTACTTATACGTGTCACTTGCGTAGTGTTATTATTCCTATATAATCTTTGACGTGGATAAATGAGTTTTCGAAGTGTTTAATGTGTTATGTTATATCACGAGTAGTTATACTTTTATTTCTGACTGTAAAGATTAATTATCACATATTTTAATGAATGCCATTTAAGCAGGATAAAATTGCAACGTGGCGTTTAAGAGATTACCATTATTTCTTTTGTATAATATACATAATTATTTAGCTTTGGAGCATTCATGCAAACAAACGCTCCGGACTTTGTTTGCATTGCAATAATCGTGGTTAAAATATTGTAATGTATTTCCAAATAAAAAAAATTCAAGATAAGTTAATATATAAGGATTAATTTAATTCTATTTTAAAAGGCTAAATTATTTATTTAAACTCGATAATGATTTAAGTACAGAATCCTCCTCACACACACAATAATATTATCTCTGTTACATGTACATACCAAATTATATGTATAGTGTACGGCCTCGTTATTGTTTACAATGTTAAACAAAATGAATTTCTCAAAACGTTAATAACGCATCATCATGAGCCAAACAAGAATGTGAGTAAATTTGTTTCCTATAAATATGTTATTAAAAAAAACAATAGTTTCAAAAGTTTTAAAAGAACTAAGTTTTGTAATATTTGTTTTTTTTTTTAAAGGGTTGATTTAATACCTCATGACGAAACGCGCTGTTTTTTTTTCTATGTTATGGTATGTACCCACTCAAATTTAAATTTCCCACAATTATTTTTAGTAACTTCAACATAAAGGTACTAAAATAACTATTAATGTAATACAAAATTGTTAATAATTTCGTGATTCGACGTTGAAGTTACTAGAAATAATTGGTGGAAATTTAAATTGTTTGCCTGGGTATGTACTTCAAACTGTATTTTGAGTAATTTTATTATGTGCGCATATTAAGATAATGGCATATAACTTTAACATACAGGGTATTCCACGTAACTGGTTCATTAAAAGTTATGATGTTCTATTGTTTACTTATATTTGACATTTTGGCACCAGTATCTGTTCGATTGGAACTATAAATGTAAAATACCTTAATTAAAATATCACTTCCGGTTGACCGGAAATGGGTGTCAACTTTCTTATTTTAAACAGAATGACCTAATTTTTTATTCATTTTGTATTCTACAACTATAAATACGTCAGTTTTCATTAGCTATTCCTATAGCTACATGTTTGCCGTTTTTGAGTTATTTAAGTTTTTTCTTTTTTTTTTTTTAGTCATAATCATTGCATCATTGAGAATTAATATCTCGTGTAATACTGCAAGTAGAGACTCCAAATTTGCTATGTTACGAATGTAGATATTACTCTAAGAAACGGTAAGCACACTTTACATTCTAACATACAGGGTGTTCAAAACTGAGGAACAAAGTACATTATTTTCAAATGCAGAAAAACTCATTTTTTTAATAGAAACACCCTGTATTTAATTCGGAATTAGGAAGTAAATATCATCCCTATCACTTTATATGAGCATTCCCTATACCTATCTCTAATAGATTTTGAATATGAGCGACTTTTGTTAAACAGACTAAGTAGCCCTATCTTTAAATGTTTGTAGCTGGCTCTGAAATGGATTCACGTCAATTCATGTATTATTTTTGAATAACCATACAAGAATGTCTGTTCGAATAGTTTCCGGTCAACCGGAAGTGATATTTTGGTTAAGGTATTTTGCATTTATAGTTCCAATCGAACAGATACTGGTGCCAAAATCTCAAATATAAGTAAATAATAGAACATCATAAACTTTTAATGAACCAATTACGTGGAATACCTGTATATCTTTTGCAATTATTTTCAAATATCTATAACAACGTTATTGAGGATAAAATATTGGTTTGAAATTGGTAAATTTTGTGCTTGTTATGCATTCGAAGAGAAAATAAGCTTGCAACAATTGCTGCCCATTTTTTTTTTTTTAAGAAAAGGCACTTTTTTTTCATTTCTTCGACCTTACAAAAATGCATTCTCAAAGCCACTTTCTATGGTGGTGGGGATTGTCAATGAACAAATTGAACAATTTCTTTTGGTGTCATAAAATTACATACGTATTTTTTTTAGTTATGGAATAATTATTTTTGAAAGCACGGTATGTGGTTATGTGTCACAGGTTGTTTCATTCATAAATTCTACGCACTACATCCTTGTTTTATAAACAAGGACTCGATGCTTTGCTTGCAACATTTCGACAAGTCAACAATATTATTAAGTAAGTTTTACAATAATTAAAAGAAAAAGCACAACTCTTCATTGAGAGTTCCGGTAAAAGAAAATATTCATGGAAAAGGCAATTTAATTTGGAATTAATGTCACGTTATTCTAAATAACATTCATTATTAATTCATATTTTTAAAGCCACCACGACAAAAATAGCATCATGAGACTAAAAAGAGGATATCTTATGCTTTATAATTTAAATATTTTTCTATAACAGTAATAGATTGTAACTTCCCTCGACAGAGGACGCCACACACATACAGCTATTAGGTATTAAAGAAATAGTACGGGCATTCATCTGCAGATGGCACATTATCTTCTGAAATGCGTACCTTTTCGTATCAATTACTTTCAACTTTTAATTTTTTGTATATAGGTACATTTTTTTTTATATTCATCGTATATATAAAATTATTTGCGTGTTTTTCATGTTTTAAAAGCCTTTTTATATTCTGTCACCGCAAAAATTTGCAAGTTGTCATCCGATCGATTTGTTGCACTCTCCAGTTTTAATCCGCAATCTACAATCGCAGATTTCGTAACACAATTTGACCTATTTCAACTATAATCTTCCACTATTTCCCCGCATCTCGCGAAAGCAATAGTGTTCGCGAATGGACGGCTAGAAGACATTATGTGACAAGTAAAATTTACATTGTTCGGATATTTTTTACACCTGAAAATTCCTAGTTTGGCACCAATCGCGCCGATAATTCAATTATCGGGACTAACGATGTCAGAAATGTAAATAATACGATGGTCGCACCTTCGTATCTAACCTATCAATAAATTATGCTAATCGCTACACACGGAATTTGCTTATCCGGTCGAATCGGTAATAGAAGGAGAGAAACGTCATGCAACCTGTGTCTTATAATTTACAATATACGGACGATATTCCAACCACACAGCAATTACTGCCTTATCTGGGAGAATTGAGCAATCTCAAGATCGGAGATCTGGTTACCGTCAAAGGATATGTGAATTTCAGATGCAGGAGGTGAGTTTAACTTTAAAATTACTGCTTACCTTATATTGTTTTCGTATGACGTAAGAGAAAAATAACAATTAATACTCACATTGTTTCTTACACCGGCGATATTCGTTTGAATGCGTCTTTAAACACAAAATTTTTGCTGTGGTAATAAATGTAGAACTGTCAAACTGACATTCTAGGAACTGGATAGATGCGTACAGATTCAGACCGGTGTTGTCAGATTACCGATGTTGCAATTCTCCAAAATCCGCACTAAAAATTCCCCACAATAAGGGTTTTATACAGTGAGGTCGTAAATGGTCCCCCCCCCCCTCCCTATAACTTTTGAAATGGTATGAGATAGAGCAATGAAACAAAACCAAGTGAAATTAGAGATAATTTGTGATTTTTTGCCTATAGAGATACGCACATGGCTTCTGTTGTAAAATAGAGGGCGTAGCTATCTTTAAAATTTTAAATGGGAAGTAATCTCATTTAGAAGCTCATTTGTTAGATATTTCTATTACTTTTATGGCAATGCAAACAGTTTTACGATTTTCGAAATTTTTACCAACTTATCCAAGATTAATAATTGGAGTACTTACGTTACTTCGTATAAATATTGTGGTTTATGTACTTAGGAAGCGATTGCTGTAAAATTATGACATATTTTTACAATATGACGTTTTTGCCAAAATTTAGCAAGTGTCTTATCTGTCAGTGTATGTGTCATGTGTGTGGGTTTATGTTACAGATATTATTGTAATTACAGGTTTCTGTACACTATATCCAAAAAGCGAATACCAGGGCTATCGAAAAGTAACGTAGTACTCCAATTATTAATCTTGGATAAGTTTGGTAAAAATTTCGAAAATCGTAAAACTGTTTGCATTGCCATAAAAGTAATAGAAATAGCTTCCAAAATGAGCTTCTAAATGAGATTACTTCCCATTTAAAATTTTAAAGATAGCTACGCCCTCTATTTTACATCCAGAAAGCCATGTGCGTATCTCTATAGGCAAAAAAATCACAATTATCTCTAATTTTCACTTGGTTTTTGTTTCATTGCTCTATCTCATTACCATTCAAAAGTTATCAGGGGGGGGGGGGGGACATTTACGACCTCACTGTATAAAATTAATACTTATATAAAATTTATTTTTATTTCACATATGTTAAGTATAACTATATAAAATAACTGGCTTTTACATTTTTATTAAGAGCATACTTACTCTAAAAGACTAATTCGACCCTTTTTGTAGGTGAAAATGTAGTATAATAGAAAAATAGCTGTTTGATTTTATGTTGTAATAATTTCTCGCCTTTCTAAACGTAAAAATAACACTATTAGCATTGTTTATATACATACTAGTTAGTCAACCTTATGGACAAAATAGTGAACGGATTTTTGAACATTTTGGACAAAAGCGGTAGATGGCAGCACGCCGTTGATGTCCGTCTCGATTTAAATATAAACTTATAGTTAGACTACTACATACAAGATGGCTCTCTTACGTGTCGATAAATATTATTTAATTGCAATAGTTACCTCGTAAGTTGTAGGCAGATTGTAGGTGAGGCCCGGGAAAGGAGAGGGTGGATAGGCGATGACGCTGTGATGACGCGCCACGCGAAATTCTCGTGTTACATTGAAATGTTTGTTTTATTAGGAAGAATAAATATTTAGTTTGATAAATTATAATCGTTATTTTTTACCATTTTACTTTACTTTTTTTTAGTTTCTAATTTAATGTTATGCTCTATATAAGTATGTGTAGTTCTAAGTTTTGTGTTATATTTATAGAATATTTTTTATATATTTGATTTACTTATGTTTACTATTGCATAATAGTAGAAATTCGTTTTTCATTATAAAAATAAACATGTAGTTTGGGAGTACAAATCGCCATTTATATTTACATATATGCACCACGTTACTTATTAGGTTTGTTTGTTTGTCTGATCTAAGCAGATCCATGAATTTTACGCGTTTGTTTGTATTTTAGAGCATGATTTCTGCGTGTTTGTTTGTTTAGAGCAAGCAACTCCAGATCACAAAGCGATTCCTCTTTCTGCTCGCGATCCGACGTCCGAGCAATTACGAGCAATTTGTGCAACATAACCTAATCGCGCTAACACCGTGTTGTAAACTGTCGTTTGTAAATGTAATCCGATTTATACCTGCATTAAATATGCACGAAATAGATAATATAATGATACCAATGTGATTGATGTAAAGAACGATCATTATATTTTAAAAACTTCACTTGGTAGGTACATAAATACTAGTATGTGATGCATTTTTATTGTAGTCTAGATTCATTAGTTTGAAAAATTACTTTTACTTTTCTATTCATAATAGCTGTGACAATAAGTAAATAATAAAATTAAGGTTATATTGCAATCGAGGCGCGTTTGTTTGTACCATCTTTAAATCCAACTCTGAGACGCTCTCAAGTTACTCTGATGACGTCAGTAGATACTGCTTCAAGCACACAAACAAACAAAGCTATTAAAACAGCATACATGATGACGCGTTCGCGCTCTTTCTCTTGATTGCTGAAAAGTTACGATGTAACCTTGTATATACGGATGTTGCCCCCAAAGTTAATCTCTAATTTTCAGCCAATCAAGAGAAAGAGCGCGAACGCGTCATCATGTATGCTGTTTTTAATAAGTAAAGTGTGTGCAATATGTAAAATAAATGGCGATTTGTACCCCCAAACTACATATTTTTATCATTATATAAAAAAAACGAATTTCTATATTATTTAATAGTAACATAAGTAAATAAGTAAAAAATGTTTTGTAAATATAAGAAAAACTATACTATAATTTCCCGCCTTTACACTAGTTGAAGTTAACGACAGTACCGCTATGCACGGGAGAAGCGAAGATAGCAATAGGAGAGAGGAGGAGAAGAAGGTTTTCGTATATACGTTCGAACGAAAAACCGCGTTTATTGAAATTTCAAATATAAAAAGGCCATCGAACTACAGATTATATATTATCAAACTAAATACTTATTCTTCTTAATAAAACAAACATTTTCTGATTATTATATAATCATAAATATAAGTAAATTAAGTTAACAAAACAACTTATTAATTTAAAAACTAAGAAAATAAAAATTGAGAAGTAGATTTATGTTTTTTTTTCTCGGCAAATTTTCGTCCTTTAGATTTAACTTTTCTCTTTCAGTGATTTTTGTTTAAGTTTAAATATTTTATTCTTAAAAGAAAAAACCTCAATTTAGAAAATTGTTCAATTAATGTTTTGTCAACAAGAACGTGCCTTGCAATATACTTTCAATTTCTTTATATTTATAACAGAATACCTCAGAATTCTAATCTTCTAATGTAAACAAATAAAAGAATTATCGCGAGGTGCGTCATCACAGCGTCACATGCATCGCACCCTCCCTTTTCCCCAGGCCGCACAATTCGCCAATGCCAGTAAATCACCGATACGGATTCCATCGTTTCTGCAGATGGATAAAACACAGAAATCTGTCTCTCACTCTGACCGAGATACCTGTTATATTTATCACGTTTTCAAATCAATTTACATTCACCGATAGAGTGCACCACTTCCCTGAGCAATACTTTATTTTTCCGAAATTGCATTACGTTGACTAACTAGATAAATTTAAACAATGCTATTAGACATGTGAATCTGTCACCTTGGGTAATGTTCTTTCTTTTTAATTATTCATTACAGATTCTCGATTAATTTCATATGCGGCAAAGATCCCGAATGCGACATAGCCTTCCACTTCAATCCGCGCATGGAGCAGCGCTACGTGGTGCGGAATTGTCGCATAAAGGGCCACTGGGGCGACGAAGAGACGACCAGCATAGCTAGCTTCGACTTCGCCGTCGGCAATCGCTTCAAGGTCGATTTTCTTGTGGCCGAGCGCGAATTCATGGTCTCCGTGAATGGGACGCACTGGTGCGCGTTCACCTATCGCGTGCCGCTTCAGCGGATCATCGGTTTGGAGGTCAGGGGCAAGGTGGACATTCAGGAGGTGGCGGTGAAGGAGATCGATGCTTATCCTGTAGTTCCTGAACCGGCGGTTCTGATCGGCCTGAGTGAGGAGAAAGGAAAGACACAGGTAAGAGTCGAGTTTTTGGGTTTAATCGGGTCTAATTCGCTGGATGGCGCTGTCCATCGTTTGCAAAATAGGTTTGTTTATCTACTATTTTTTTATATTCCTATACATTTCCTATATTAGTATGTACAAATACAATATAAATATATACACGGACAAAGAATAGTTCCGCTGGCGTACTATAGATGTCCCAGCTAGGCTGATTTTAGAAAAGTGTACGACCAAACAAATATTAAACGTGATCTGACGTGATTAAACGTAAGTAGAATTTTCCGTTGCACAAACGCGTAAAAATATAAGATAACCTAAGAGTCGGTGCGAGACGAATGAAAGTGGTTTAACTGCGCGCGCAGCGAAGTGGTAGAGCATTCATTGAATGAATTGTCATTTGGCAAAATTATTATAAAATGAATATTAAAGGAGTCAAAACAAGTAACAGTTTAGTAAATAAAACAAAAACCAAAACACACATATTGGCTCAATGGATTAATATTCGTTTTATAATGAAATTAAAACATATTTTTGTGTTAAAGCGAAGCTATACACACGGAATATTTGCTTTTATTTATTTCGTCAAATGCCTATTAACTTTTTCATAGCACATATTATATCTTATTTACCACTGTTGATTTATTTGCGGTGATAAAATATTTTGCTTTTTGTGGACTGACTAGTGGACATTTAAAATAGTCTTTGTTTCTTGATATATAAATTTATGTTTTTTTTTGCTAATTCTTGTCAATATATCTGCAGTTAACAGCGAAAGAATATTATCTTGCTAAAAACTGAAATAAAAATATCAGAAAAACATTAAAAAAGTGTATCTATAAAATCTATAAATTTTTCTTTTTTTTTAAATTCACCTCAGAAATACCGTGATGTTTGAAAAACATAAGCTCATATTTGTTTCCAAAATTATTGTTTACTGTTTTCATAGGATAGTCGATGGCGTATCGAACAAGAAATTTTTTTTATCATTTTGCTTAAAATGTAGATAACTTAAAACATTACAGTACAAGTTTCAATCGCAGCCCAGTAAACAAAATTCAAATCTTCCGCAATTATATTTGGTAACTTCAACTTAAAGGTATTCAAATAACCATTAATGTAATACAAAATCGTAGGTAACTTCATGCTTTAATGTTGAAGTTACTGAAAATAACTGCGCGAAATTTGAATTTGGTTTACTGGGAGAGGTCTTTACAAAAAAAAAAAAATATGCAACATTATTATTATCTGGTTGCACTTTTAAGGTATTTTCCTCAATTTTGTTTTTATCAAAGTGTACAAGTACAAGTACGCTAGCATCAGACATAAGCTTTTGTCGCTCTTGAACTTTTTCTGTTTCGTTGTTTGTAGAATCAATATAGAAAATATAATTGTTGGACATTATATTATTGTACGTATCTTATAATGGTTAGAACTGTCAAACTATATATTTGTAACAAAAAAATTATAAAAAATAGAAAAAAAGGAGAGAATTAGCAAAATTCAAATTTCCTGCATTTACAATTTCTAAAAGATTTTAATTTTTTTTTTCGTTCGCTGCTTTTAGGAAATCTCAGATTGCTTTTGGAAATGAGACATAATACTAGAAAATTTTATAGGTATGCAACCCAGTGCAAATACAGACTTTTTATAATAAATCATAAAATTGGAATTTTTATAAATCATCAATAAAAATCATCGATTATAGTGTACCTCTGTTTAGTACGTTAATTAAATAGCGATAAAGTATAATAGATGCATTCATAAAGAACAACTCTCCAAACATACATTCATCCTGTAAAATAACTTGGATAAATATAAACCGCAAAAACTGACACCTAGCATCCGATTTTCAGACCATCTACTTATTTATATGCCAGGGGGTAGAATTCATATTTGCCGCGATTATTTACGCATATTATATACGTTACTGCCAATAGAAATCGATTTCTGCATTACCCACAGCTGTAATACTCAAGTGCTTCCATATCAAGTACATAATTCGGTTGGTCCACTGTTTATTTTCGTACGTCTGTATCAGCGACGGCTGGTGCATAATCTATGCAAGGACCGACTTCACTAGCTTATTCGGCTTTTAATGACAAGTTGTCTTTCTAAATACATTTATACCGGATGTCCAGCCTACGATGCAACGGTCCCTATCCGATTTATTATTGTCTTTTTGAAAAAATGTTTCAAATAAATGTTGCCTCGAATCATATTCTACACATGTTAAAATTAGTTTCAGTAATGCCGGACTTCCCGGTTGTACCGGAAGTAGATACTAACTTTATTATTTTAAACGGAACGCCCTGTATATTATTGCACTTTTGGATTCCTTGTTAAATTTAAATAACAATTTGTTAGACACATTGAGGCTAAGTTGTACCGTTTCCGAATTACATGACGTTTTTTTTGAAAAAAAAAAAAAGAAAAAATGACATTGCAGTGTCTTCGGTGTTTGGAAATATCTCAGGAAGTACAAAAGTTAGAAAGATGCGATTTTCAGTTTTCGCCTAACCATGAAACAGCACACGTCTTTTATTTTAAAATTGTTGCGTTTAAATTACAGCGTTATTAAATAGGGATCTGTAATTTTCGACCTCTAAAATCATGGATAACTTGATTTTTTTTAAATTGAACGGTATAGCAATTTTTACATAAATGGATGTAAAATTTAATTTCCTTTCGATTTTATATGGGTATCATTGTGTCTATCACCAACGGTTTTGGAGATATTCGCGATTTTTCAGTTTCTCACGATAAAGCCTTGGGCTATTATTAAATATTTGCCCACGGCCTGCAATAGATCAGTTTCCTCTCTTGGTTTGAAATATACTATACTATGTAATAAATATTTGAAAAACATATAACACAAATATTATAAAATTATATAAAATAAATATTAAAAAATACATATAGAAGAAATATTAGAATATTATATTAAACCCATATTACAAAGTAATATGTATAAAATATTTAAAAAACTGTCGTTTATGATATAAAAAAAATATTTAATTTTTATATTTATTTAATATTTTTGTGCTACTTGGGCATCTTGACTAACCCCGAAGTCAAAAAATTCAGAATTTTAAGTTTCTTCTAACGAACGGCTACCATGAGAAACCTTGTATATACCTTTTGTTTATCTCTAATAAAAATATTACTATAATGTGTATACTAACATATAGAGTGTCACACACAAAGTCCGTATCATATGGGATTTCTTTTTTTATTATTTCTTGTTTTTTTTTTTTTAATATGTATTATAAAAATTGTCGTAAAGATGGCGCCTGTTCTATTTACCCAAATAGCACGGCAAACACACTACAAAATATTAACCTCTTGGTAAATTTTACCAACTAAAAAATATCAAACTATTCTTCAAATAAGGAGAACGAAGTCAAGTCCTTATGGCAACCAGAACTTGATGATTTTTCATTTTGTACCAGATCCTATCCGATCCATCCTTTTTCTGAGCCAGCATGAAGTATATAATGACAGCTGATTAACTAAAACAATTTTATTGTGTATTATAAAAAAATCAAAATTAAAATTACCTTTTGTTATTTATCTTGTGGCTGTAACTTTTAGTCATTACCACGCCCTGATAAGTATGCCGTAAGCAGGTAAACTATATCTAATAAAATCATTACAGATGCTGAAAGTGATATTCTTATATCTTAAAATGCACTATACATAAGCACAGGATATGCAGGCCAGATCATGAATGTTTGTAGTTACGTCATATTTGCTTATGACGTATGCAGCGTCTGAAACAAATTCAGGCACACTAACATTGTTTACAATGAACTGTACGAAATGACAATTGTCAAATTTAATGAGGTTATACGCAGTTTAATAGATTTACTTTTATAACTGAAAGGATTGGTTCAGTTTTTAGTCAACGTTGCGTTTTAACAACAATCATGAGTAATGCAACTAATAGGATTCTAATAGTGAACTTTTTCTATTGACAATGCTTTCGTGATCAGGCTAAGCTTATTATTAAATGTGTTCTCAATGAAATAATGTATTACCACAATAATGTAGTTCTCATACCAAAAACCTATTTGCAAATTAAAATGTAGAAAATATTCAAGCAACATAAAAGTATTTAGTTTAATATACGTTACCAATGATTAATTAAACGAAAGATGATGTTTTTATTTTTTGTAGCAAACATAATTTCTATACAATGGTATATACAAAACATAATATTGCAGTAAATTAAATTAAAATATGTAATATTGAAAGAAAAGAATAGTGAAATTAAAAATATATTTAATTTGTGTCTTCGCTCTCAATCTCTGATCCGCAATTAACTGTCAGAACAAAGTCATGTTTGCTTCACATTCGTACCGCTCTTTAATTATTTTCTGTGTGTGATTTATGCAATTTTGCCAGATGTCTGGTGTACAGCTGTCCAAACTTTCTTGCCACATTCCCAATACTTGTTTATCGCCATAACCATCCCGACCAATATGGTTATATAATATCCTTTCGCATGTGCCATATAAATTCGATTAGCATTTGAAATCGCAGTGATACAGAGGCAGTCTTGAAACTTTATGCCCATGTGCTCGAAGTAATTCATCAATAACATTAAACCTTAACCATAAATTACTTTACGAACATCCATTTTATTTCTCTCTGACACATCACATGTTTTGGGCATCAATCGTGGCTTGTACAGGCTGTTGAAGCACTCGATGAAGGAACAGCAGATATAGCTTCCTTGTTGCGCTTTGTGTTGTAGATGATACCCATAGAAATGCCCAAAGCATTCGCAACTCTCTACAATTTGATGTTAAGTTTTAAATTTAATAATAACCAACTACAATTTACCTCATGGATCGCATCAACGGATATTAGAGGACTTCCATTTCGCTTTTCCTCCTCGAAATACACTAGTAAACGACTGACCAACTCTTGGCAACAAGAACTAAGTCGTTTACCAGGCATCTTGAACTGTAACCTAAAAAAATGTTTTAAGTCTTTGTATGTTTCTTTAACACCTCTAAACTTACCACAAACTAAACGATTTACTTCACTATAGCTCTGAAAAGAACTTTTGGTAAAAGAAATAATAGAAGTAAGTAAAAATTCAAACCTAAAGAAGGGTCAATAAACAGTAAAAAGCAGATGTCTAATGTCACGGAGCGGTAAAATGGGTTAAAATGGCGTGGTTGCATGCCCTGAAGTGAACATTATGAAAGGTATTATTTACGCATACTCGACGTTTCTATCTCACTTCAACTAGTTTGTTGATACTTAATAAAATCTATGGACGTATAGCTTAAGTAGCTACGACTTATGTTATATACTTCTATCTCGCTTGTCTATATGAATGCTTCCAATTTTTGAAACTACGCTTATCTTTACTTTACCGACCTATTAATGACGTAACTACAAACATTCAAGACTTCCTCTGTACATAAATTTCACACAAGTAACATTTATACAAATGCTGTTTTTATTAACACTAATACTTAGGTTAGGAATGTGTCTTTATTTAATGATATTTAATCTCCGTAAAACATAACATATCTAGATTATAGCGTTTACTTTTAGTCCTTGTCTTGCTATTATATCGTTTATTATAATCACCCTTAAAACGAAGCAACTATTTGCCTGTAATGCCATTACGAGACCACTACCCGCCTTACGGTATCGTAAAAGTTTTATTATAGTTTTAATTAAAGCGAGCACATGCTCCTTTTACAACCCACTTTATCTTGGTAACCACTTCGCCATATTTATCCGTATAACTTGGTATCTACCAACCCTTAACTATAAAAATAACTATGTTATAACATTATACAGCTCGCCGAAAATTGCTAATTGTGTAAGTTATGTGTTAAATCACTGTCTGTTCGCAATTGATCTTGTGTATATGAGAGACTTCCTAGTAAGGACTGTATAAAATACATTAGGTACCAGTTCAACTTGACATTGTAAAATTAACTTTCAAAAGTTAACTGTACATATGTTCCATAATCTTGCTGTTTACAAGTTATTGCCTGGTAATGTCAGTTTTATATACGACGGTTCTGGGACATAAGCAGATAAGTCATTATTTTGTCACAAATAAAATTTGCTATATTACAAAACTTGCCTTCATTTTGCCCTATTTAAATAATAATTCTAAGGTGATATAACTAGCAATGATTTATTTCACACTTGCTGTCAGATACTTTCATTTTTCCTGGAAAATCACCAACCAATGACTTACCTGTTTATGTCCAGGAATCATCCATATATAATTATGATGTATAATCTCTGTAATAATTAATAAACACTTTGCCTATCGAAGAATTGCCTCTTAATTATCTTAGTTTATAAAAAAATAGTCTCTTTTTACGTTGGCAACACTGATCTGCTACAAATTACTGACATTTGTGAAAATTGTCCCAAGGAAATTCCAATTCACAATAGAAAGCCTCGGATGAATGCTATTTCTTACCAAATATCTACAACTATGACTGCAGGATATGTTATGAAAATACTTCTTCTTTCCAGGCAATGCCTTTTGTTGGGAAACCGTCGAAACCGCTAAATTTAGGTTGGCTGATAGAGATCTCTGGTAGGCTGAAGATGCTACCGCAGAGCTTCTATATTAATCTACAAGATGGCGTCCAGATGTGGCCACATCCGACAATACCACTGCATTTAAACCCTAGATTTTGTAAGTGCCTATTAATTTGTATATTTATTGCTTAGGGTTTGGAGAAAATATTTGACTCTCATGGTCAGAATATAAGGGTTTGACAATTAGGTATAGAAATTTTATAGCACAGTAATAATGCTAATAAGGTAAAGTTGGAAAACTCCCAGAAGCTATTCTATAAAAACAAAAAAATGCCTAGATCTAGTGTTGGGGTGAACGTAGTTTCATTCGGCTATGTAGCTATGAATGAATATTCCAGTTGCCAGCTAGAGAATGAATGAAACAAATGCTCAAGTTACTTTCACGACGTGAGCAGATACAAGCAACTTCGTTCACGTCATGTTTTTTACAATAATAGGTTAGAGGACGGGAAGTACTCTGGTACAACGTTAAGATCAAGAGACACGGTGGACAAATGTCAATATTCCGGCGATTGATACCAGCAAGAATCAAAAAACTTCTTTTCTTTGTCTCTGGAGCTTTCAACAAAGGTTTCGTTCGTCGATCAGCTCGGACTAGCTCCGTCTTCGTCTTCTCTCTGGATGGGGAACCTCCCAGCATCCGGCAGCATAACACTTCAGCCCACGGCTAATACGCAATCTAATAATTTATTGCTGGATTTCTTACTTATGAAGTTTTATTCCTCGGCACTAAACAACTAACAAGAATATTACACAATGGTGGGGACACGTTATCCCACTATGCGTTTATTTTTACTATTAATATCTGGTATTCTTTTCCGACAGCAACAAATTGCCCGAGTTATTCAGTTATTTACTTTTAACAATATATCATTGTGTTGTGGCCCGTGTTAAATGGGGGCCGCGCTCCAGACGAACGGTACGTCCGCTCTCTTACAACGCTGGCTGCTCATTTCCATTCTTCGCTTGCGTACTTACGATCTCCTCGGCTGTCCACCAATTATGGACGTTCCGCTGTCCTTGTGATTCGCACCAAACTTCTTTATTTGTCCATTCCTTTCTTGACGCCGCTTACCTCACCGCACACACACGCACAAACACAGAGAGAGAGAGATTAAATAGAACTGAAAATACGTTACAAATGTTTTATATGTTTACCCAAATAGAATGAAAACAAATATCTTTTATTAAGCAAGTAAATAAAAAATCAAATTTAAAATAAAATGCATTCTAGGCCATTCCATTAGAGACTTACAAGGCAGACAGGGATGAAATTATACTCAAGGGCATTTCTCACTATACTTGTGGCCTTTTACACATAGAAAAATCTGATCTAGGAACATATTCCCCAATCTGGTATCACTGATCTTTACGAAAGTCATTAAAAGTTATTCTTATTATCTTATATTTTATAAATACACAGAGATTCAAAATGATTGTCAATTCCGCTCCTATATATAGTAACAGGGTGTCGGTATATGCCGCGTATTTGTAATGAAGGTTTGAACTAAGTCAGTGTTGGAACACAAGAAAGTAAGCGGATCTGTCATAAATAAGGAAAACGTAACCTATATTTGAACTCGCATTATATAAACGACAATGGATTGGTGTTTCTGCTTGTAAAAATGAAATGTAATTAATTTAACTTTACTAAAATTATGATTTATAATTCAGTACTAACTGGTGTTTAACTAAATTTATTTATTACTTTAAATTATAACATACAATTAGTATAATTATTAAGTGACAAAACTGCATCTCCCAGTTCTTCTATAGTATGCATGCGGTTTCTATAGATCCTATTTTTTAGATAGCCAAACATGAAATAATCTAATGGGGTTAGATCAGGCAATCTTGGTGGCCATCTTTGTGCTCTAACAACCCTGTCAGCAAAAAACTGTTGAAGATATTGGCAGGTTTGTCGAGCAGTATGTGCTGGAGCATTATCGTGCTGAAAATAACCTGCTTCAACCTCATTTTCTTGTAACTCTGCAATAAACAATTCCAACATCTTTGGTAACGTTGGGCTGTTACAGTTTCCTCGAAGAAAATTGGCCCTATTATTCGTTGCCTGGACATAGCTAACCAAACTCCAACTTTTACGGGATGCAATTGCGTTTCTCGAAATTCGTGTGGATTTTCTGCAGACCAGATACAATAGTTTTGTAAATTGATATAGTCTGTTAGACAAAACCAGCTTCATCCGAGAAAAATGATTTGTTTAGCAAGTCATCGTCCCTTTAAATTGTTATTCAACCAATGACAATATTCAATCGCCTATCGTGATCTAATGGTAATAATTCCTGTACCGTAGAAACTTTATAGGATGAAATGTAACTTTCTTTTACAGCTCATTGCGCTGAAGTGTATGATAAGCCTATAAAATTATAAAAATGTAATAAATATTTTCATTAATGTTAATATTGATTTTTTACCGTTGTTGAGCTAATTACCACAGATAAATTCCCTTATTTTCTTACAGTATTTAGAAATACTATTGTTGGTGATATTAGATGTAAATATAAACGATTTGAAAAAAAATTATAAGATAAATAATCGAAAGATACTACAACACGTACACCAATGTCGCTAAAATGTCAAGAAAATTCATTTAATGTATGAAATGTGTATGTAGCTAACTTCGCTCATTAAATTGGTAATAAGTATAGATAATTTTTTCCGGAAAACAGTTTTTTTCTTACGACAATCATTTTGAATCACATGGTAGCTCTATAGGAGTACTTCGGTAACTACATAAATATGTTTTTATTTGTTGTCGTCTCCTTTAAATCCGAAGGTACAACAGCCGGCGTGGATGTTTTCGTGAGGAACGCCTGGATCGACGGCAATTGGGGTCAAGAGGAACGCGCTCCCATCTTTCCGTTTCTGCCGGGAGCGAATTTTAAAATTCAAATCTACAGGGACAACGATTCCTTCACGATCTGGGTGGGAGACAAGATGGTCGCCCTGTTCAAATTCCGCGGAGCGATGGAGGCCATCAAATACGTCTACATTTCGGGCGATCTGACGGTGGACAGCGTCACCTGCGCTACAAAAGAAACAAACGCGATGCACCTAAAAACATCTAAATGAATGAAAATTTTACCATGTCGTAATATTTTTTCCTTTGTATTTATTTTCTTTTATATTCCTATACACAATATCTTAGCAATAATCGTTTATTATATTACCTCTATATTATATGAATTATATATGTATATATTTTTGTTACCAACACTCCTTTTATGCGCTTAAAACTGTTACTATATTCTCCTATCTAAATAATTTAAACGTACGCCAGTCAGTTATTGTATTTGAATTTATTATTATTGTTATTTTATATTGATTCACCTCATAATAAATTGAATATATTTTAATATTTACCTTGTTTCAATGATTGAAAGTATGCATTAGTCCGTTGATAAATATTGATGTATCATATGAATTTAAATAGAACTGGGAGGTTGGGCATTATAGGTTAATAAAATCAAGGAGTTTAATATCAAAATTGCATTATTTTTCAATACAGCAGTCAAAGGTTTGCCCTGTAAGTATTACTATTGCAGTATTACATTTGGTATCACTTTGTATACAACGCACAGGCGAAGTTAGAGATTAGAATATTCGAAATATTGCTTAGAACGTTCTCAAAATATCTTTAATAATATTTAAAGAATATTCTTAAAAGTATTGGAATGCGTACTTATCATAGAAATAATTCACAATTCAAATTGAAAATAATTTATAGTAAGGGAAAGTAAAAATATTCCATAGCATTACTATTATTAATTATTAAGCATTGTTAACGGTTAATTTTAAAATGTATCCGCGCGCACTCATGTCAAAAGTAGGTTCATTGATGATTAAAAACATAATTATACTACATATGTAAACTAGTAAATCTAATAATATAATTAGAATGTGCTTTCTGTCAAAATACTGCGTCGTTAACTGCAACAAGTCAACTGTTCATAAAGGAGAATGCGATAAAGTTTACTACATACAGGACAATCATGAATGTTTGAGTTACGTCATAACAGGTCGGTAAAGTAAAGACAAAGCGTAGTTTCAAAAATTGGAAACATTCATATAGACAAGCGAGATAGAAGTATATAACATAAGTCGTAGCTACTTAAGCTATACGTCCATATTTTATTAAGTATCAACAAACTAGTTGAAGTGAGATAGAATACGGTCGAGTAATGCGTAAATAAGACCTTTCATAATGTTTACTTCAGTGCATGCAACCACGCCATTTTAACCCATGTTCCGTTTGACATTTGACATCTCCTTTTTACTCTTTATTGACCCTTCTTTAGGTTTGAATTTTTATTTACTTCTATTATTTCTTTTACCAAAAGTTCTAGTCAGAGCTATAGTGAAGTAGATCGTTTAGTTTGTGGTAAGTTTAGAGGTGTTAAAGAAACATACAAAGACTTAAAACATTTTTTTAGGTTACAGTTCAAGATGCCCGGTAAACGACTTAGTTCTTGTTGCCAAGAGTTGGTCAGTTGTTTACCAGTGTATTTCGAGGAGAAAAAGCGAAATGGAAGCCCTCTAATATCCGTTGATGCGGTCCATGAGGTAAATTGTAATTGGTTATTATTAAATTAAAACTTTACATACAAATTGTAGAGAGTTCGAATGCTTTGGGCATTTCTATGGGTATCATCTACAACACAAAGCGCAAGAAGGAAGCTATATCTGCTGTTCCTTCATCGAGTGCTTCAACAGCCCTGTACAAGCCACGATTGATGTCCGAAACATGTGATATGTCAGAGAGAAATAAAATGGATGTTCGTAAAGTAATTTATGGTTAAGGTTTATGTTATTGATGAATTACTTCGAGCACATGGGCATAAAGTTTCAAGACTTCCTCTGTATCACTGCGATTTCAATGCTATCGAATTTATATGGGCACATGCGAAAGGATATTGTAATAAGCACATCGGCCGTAATGGTTATGGCGATAAACAAGTTTTGGAAATGTGGAAGAAGAATGTGGTTTGGACAGCTGTACACCAGACACCTGGCAAAATTGCATAAATCACACAGGGAAAATAATTAAAGAGTGGTACGAATGTGAAACAAACATGACTTTGTTCTGACAGTTAATTACGGATCAGAAGATGAGAGCGAAGGCACAAATTAAATATATTTTTAATTTCACTATTCTTTTCTTTCAATATGACATATTTTTATTTAATTTACTGCAATATATGTTTTGTATATACCATTGTATAGAAATTATGTTTGCTAGATAAAATAAAAACATCATCTTTTGTTTAATTAATCATTGGTAACGTATATTAAACTAAATACTTTTATGTTGCTTGAATAT